>NW_019168048.1:13971870-14002354 GCF_002303985.1 Durio zibethinus
AACTTGGCCTTATATTGGCCCCCTATCCCTCATCAAACCTCGAGAACTCACACCCCTTAAAGAGCATTTGAGATTTTACAGGTTTGCTGCTCAGTAGCCATTAAAGTGTCTTAAATGGGGACACTTTTTTCAAATGGTCACAAAATCTTGTACACTTCGAGTTTTTAGCTGAATTTTTTTGTGCATCCCTAAAAAAATACAAGGATCACGTCTACCAAGTTTGGGGCCAAAACTCCTTCCGAAAAAATTTTAAAAATCCAGAACCGTAAAAAGTTTCAAAAATCATGAAAAATAGAAAACAAGTCGTCTTCCCATGAAACTTCACGTGAAGGCTTAAGGGACCATTGTATGAATTTACAAGCCAAAAAAATGGCGTTGGCAAGCAGAAATATGAAGATGTGCCATAACCCACCTGCCACCCTATTGATCCACGGCTTGTGCATCCTGTCTCTCTGGCCGACGTAGTGCCCGCCCATCTGCCCACCCACTCGTTTCGTCGATTGGCTTAGGCATTGGGGTTCATTCCCAGTCTAAGATTGGACCGGACCGAGGGTTGTGGTAGCAGGATCGGTAGCACGCAGAAAGGGACCCGGCCGATCCCCGGCTTGCGCATCCCGCCCCTCTGGCCGACTGAGCACCCGCACGCTCTTTTCATGGGTTGACTTAGGCATACGGAGTTCATACCCAGTCTAAGCATACGGAGTTCATTCCCAGTCTAAGATCGCACCGGACCAAGGGTTGCGGCAGCATATGCTGGGCTCAGGCATATGTTGGTGCCGTATTTTTCTTCGTTGAGGCACCATCGTCGGAGCATCGTCAGAAAACCTGACCGGCGACATTGGGGTTCCGGTGATCGGGGGGGTCGGGGGGTGTGCGCACATGATGTGCGATGGGTGCTGGTACTTGGCCCTTATATTGGCCCCTTATCCCTCATCAAACGTTGAGAACTCACACCCCCTTAAAGAGCATTTGAGATTTTGCAGGTTTGCTACCAGCAGCCATTAAAGTGTCTGAAATTGGACACTTTTTTCAAATGGTCACAAAATCTTGTTCAGTTCAAGTTTTTAGCTGAATTGTTTTGTGCATGCCAACAAAAATACAAGGATAACGTCTACCAAGTTTGGGGCCAAAATTCCTTCCGAAAAAATTTTAGAAAATCCCGAACCGTAAAAAGTTTCAAAAATCATGAAAAATAAAAAACGAGTCATCTTGCCATGGAACTTCACGTGAAGGCTTAAGGGACCATTGTATGAATTTACAAGCCATAAAAATGGCATTGGCATGCAAAATATGAAGATGTGCCTAAACTCACCTACCACCCTACCGATCCACGGCTTATGCATCCCGTCTCTCTAGCCGGCGTAGTGCCCGCCAGCCTGCTTGTTTCGGCAGTTGGCTTAGGCATACGGAGTTCATTCCCAGTCGAAGATCGGACCGGATCGAGGGTTGTGGCAGCACATGCTGGGCTCAGGCATGTGCTGGTGCCGCATTTTTCTTTGTCGGGGCACCATCGTCAGAGCATTGTCGGAGAACCTGACCGACGGTATTAGGGTTCAGCCGATCAGAAGGGCCGGGGGGGTGTGCGCACATGATGTGCGATGGGTGCTGATACTTGGCCCTTATATTGGCCCCCTATCCCTCATCAAACCTCGAGAACTCACACCTCCTTAAAGAGCATTTGAGATTTTACAGGTTTGCCGCTAGTAGCCATTAAAGTGTCTGAAATGGGGACACTTTTTTCAAATGGTCACAAAATCTTGTACACTTCGAGTTTTTAGCTGAATATTTTTTGCATGCCTAAAAAAATACAAGGATCACGTCTACCACGTTTGGGGCCAAAACTCCTTTTCGAAAAAATTTTAAAAAATCCCGAACCGCAAAAATTTTCAAAAATCGTGAAAAATAGGAAACGAGTCATCTTGCCATGAAACTTCAGGTGAAGGCTTAAGGGACCATTGTTTGAATTTAAAAGCCATAAAAATGGCATCGGCACGTAGAAATATGAAAATGTGCCTAAACTGACCTACCATTTTATCGATCGACTGCTTGCGTATCCCGCCTTTCTAGACGGCGTAGTGCCCGCCCGCTCGTTTCCTCAGTTCGCTTAGGCATACGAAATTCATTCCCAGTCTAAGATCAAACCAGACTGAGGGTTGCGGCAGCAGGATCGGCAGCACGCAGAGGGGTCCCAGCCGATCCCCGGCTTGCGCATCCTGCCCCTCTGGCCGGCTGAATGCCCGCACGCTCGTTTCGTGGGTTGACTTAGGCATACGGAGTTCATTCCCAGTCTAAGATTAGACCGGACCGAGGGTTGCGACAGCAAATGCTGGGCTCGGGCATGTGCTGGTGCTATATTTTTCTTCGCCAGGGCACCATCGTCGGAGTATCGCCAAAGAACCTGACCGACGGCATTGGGGTTCCGACGATCGGGGGTGCCAGGGGGTTGTAAGCACATGATGTGCGATGGGTGCTGGTACTTGGCCCTTACGTTGGCCCCCTATCCCTCATCAAACCTGGAGAACTCATACCCCCTTAAAGAGCATTTGAGATGTTACAGGTTTGCTGCCAGTAGCCATTAAAGTGTCTGAAATGGGGACAGTTTTTTCAAATGGTTACAAAATCTTGTACACTTTGAGTTTTTAGCTGAATATTTTTATGCATCCCAACAAAAATACAAGGATCACGTCTGCCGAGTTTGGGGCCAAAACTACTTCCAAAAAAATTTTAAAAAATCCCGAACCGTAAAAAGTTTTCAAAATCATGAAAAATAGAAAACAAGTCATCTTGGCAAGAAACTTCACGTGAAGGCTTAAGGGACCATTGTAAGAATTTACAAGCCATAAAAATTGCATTGGCATGCAGAAATATGAAGATGTGCCTAAACCTACCCACCACGCTATCGATCCATGGCTTGCGCATCCCGTCTCTTTGGCCGGCATAGTGCCCACCCGTTCGCTCATTTCGTCGATTGGCTTAGGCATACGGAGTTCCTTCCCAGTCTAAGCATATGGAGTCCATTCCCAATGTAAGATCGGATCAAGCCGAGGGTTACGACAGCACATGCTTGGCTCAGGCATGTGTTGGTGCTGCATTTTTCTTCATCGGGGCACCATCGCCGGAGCATCGTCGGAGAACCTGACCGACGGCATTGGGGTTCCGACGATCGGGGGGCCAGGGGGTATGCACACATGATGTGCGATGGGTGATGGTACTTAGCCCTTAGATTGGCCCCCTATCCCTCATCAAACCTTGAGAACTCACACCCCCTTCAAGAGCATTTGAGATTTTACAGGTTTGATGCCAGTAGCCATTAAAGTGTCTGAAATGGGGACACTTTTTTCAAATGGTCACAAAATCTTGTACACTTCGAGTTTTTAGCTTAATTTTTTTGGTGCATGCCAACAAAAATACAAGGATCACGTCTACCAAGTTTTGGGCCAAAAGTCCTTCCGAAAAAAGTTTAAAAAATCTTGAACCGTAAAATCCTGAGTCGTCTTGCCATGAAACTTCACGCGAAGGCTTAAGGGACCATTGTATGAATTTACAAGTCATAAAAATGGCATTGGCATGCCAAAATATGAAGATGTGCCTAAACCCACCTACCACCCTATCGATCCACGGCTTGCGCATCTCGTCTTTCTGGCCGACGTAGTGCCCGCCCGTCCGCCCGCCCGCTCATTTCGTCGGTTGGCTTAGGCATACGGAGGTCATTGCCAGTCTAAGATTGGACCGGACCGAGGGTTACAGTAGCAGGATCGACAGCACACAGAGGGGGACCCGACCGATCTCGCCCCTCTGGCCGGCTGAGCGCCCGCACGTTTGTTTTATGGGTTAACTTAGTTATACGAAGTTCATTCCCAGTCTAAGCATAGGAGTTCATTCCCAGTCTAAGATCGGATCGGACCGAGGGTTGCGGCAGCACATGCTGGGCTCGGGCATGTGCTCGTGCCGCATTTTTCTTCGTCAGGGCACAATCATCGGAGCATTATCGGAGAACCTGACCGGCGACATTGGAGTTCCGACGATCGGAGGGGCCGGGGGGTGCGCATACATGATGTGCGATGGGTGCTGGTATTTGGCCCTTATATTGGCCCCCTATCCCTCATCAAACCTCGAAAACTCACCCCTCCTTAAAGAGCATTTGAGATTTTACAGGTTTGCTGCCAATAGCCATTAAAGTGTCTAAAATGGGGACACTTTTTTCAAATGGTCACAAAACCTTGTACACTTCGAGTTTTTCGCTGAATGTTTTTGTGCATGCCAACAAAAATACAAGGATCACGTCTAGCAAGTTTGGGGCAAAAAATCCATTCGAAAAAATTTTAAAAAATCCCGAACCACAAAAAGTTTTAAAAATCGTGAAAAATAGAAAATGAGTCGTCTTGCCATGAAACTTCACGTGAAGGCTTAAGGGACCATTGTATGAATTTCCAAGCCATAAAAATGGCATTGGCATGCAGAAATATGAAGATGTACCTAAACTCACCTACCACCCTATCGATCCACGGCTTGCGCATCCCGTCTCCCTGGCCGACGTAGTGCCCACCCGCCTGCCTGCTAGTTTTGTCGGTTGGCTTAGGCATACGAAGTTCATTCCTAGTCTAAGATCTGACCAGACTGAGGGTTGCGGTAGTAGGATCGGCAACACGCAAAGGGGGACCCGGCCGATCCCCAACTTGCACATCCCGCCCCTCTGGCCGGCTAAGCACCCGCACGCTCATTTCATTTGGTTGACTTAGGCATACGGAGTTCATTCCCAGTCTAAGCATACGAAGTTCTTTCCCAGACTAAGATCAGACCCGATCGAGGGTTACGGTAGCACATGCTGGGCTCGAACATGTGTTGGTGTCGTATTTTTCTTCTCCGGGGAACCATCATTGAGTTATCGCCGGAGAACCTGACCGGCGGCATTGGGGTTCCAGCGATCGGGGGGGTCGGGGGGTGTGCGCACATGATGTGCGATGGGTGTTGGTACTTGGCCCTTATACTGGCCCCCTCTCCCTCATCAAACCTCAAGAACTCACACCCCCTTAAAGAGCATTTGAGATTTTATAGGTTTGCTGCCAGAAGCCATTAAAGTGTCTGAAATTGGGACACTTTTTTCAAATGGTCACAAAATCTTGTACACTTCGAGTTTTTAGCTGAATTTTTTTGTGCGTGCCTAAAAACATAAAAGGATCACATCTACCAAGTTTGGGGCCAAAACTCCTTCCAAAAAAATTTTAAAAATCCCGAACCGTAAAAAGTTTCAAAAATTGTGAAAAATAGAAAATGAGTCGTCTTGCCTTGAAACTTCACGTGAAGGCTTAAGGGACCATTGTATGAATTTACAAGCCATAAAAATGGCATTGGCAAGCAGAAATATGAAGATGTGCCTAAACCCACCTATCGCCCTATCGATCCACGGCTTGTGCATCCCGTCTCTCTAGCCGGCGTAGTGCCCGCTCGCCCGCCCGCCCGCTCGTTCATCGGTTGGCTTAGGCATACGGAGTTGATTCCCAATCTAAGATCAGACCAGACCAAGGGTTGCAGTGGTAGGATCGGCAGCACGCAGAGGGGGACCGACTGATCCCTGGCTTACGCATCCCGCCCCTCTGGCCGGCTGACCACCCGCACGCTCGTTTCGTTGGTTGACTTAGGCATACAGAGTTCATTCCCAATCTAAGCATACGAAGTTCATTCCCAGTCTAAGATCGGATCGGACCAAGGGTTGCGCCAGCACATGCTAGGCTCAGGCATGTGTTGGTGCCACAATTTTCTTCACCGAGGCACCATCGTCGGAGCATCGCCGGAGAACCTGACCGTCGATAATGGGGTTTCGACGATCGGGGGGGCCGGGGGGTGTGCGCACATGATGTGTGATGGGTGCTGGTACCTGGCCCTTATATTGGGCCCCTATCCCTCATCAAACCTCGAGAACTCACATCTCCTTAAAGAGCATTTGATATTTTGCAGGTTTACTGCTAGTAGCCATTAAGTGTCTAAAATGGGGACACTTTTTTCAAATGGTCACAAAATCTTGTACACTTCGAGTTTTTAGCTGAATTTTTTTATGGATGCCAACAAAAATACAAGGATCATGTCTACCAAGTTTGGGGCCAAAACTCCTTTCGAAAAAATTTTAAAAAATCCCGAACAGCAGAAAGTTTCAAAAATCATGAAAAATAGAAAATGAGTCGTCTTGCCATGAAACTTCACGTGAAGGCTTAAGGGACCATTGTATGAATTTACAAGCCATAAAAATGGCATTGGCACACAGAAATTTGAAGATGTACCTAAACCCACCTACCACCCTATCGATCCATGGCTTGCACATCCCATCTCTCTGGCCGGCATAGTGCATGCCCACCCGTCTGCTCGTTTCGTCTGTTGGCTTAGGCATACGGAGTTCATTCCAGTCTAAGCATACGGAGCTCATCCCAGTCTAAGATCAGATCAGACCGAGGGTTGCGACAGCACTTGCTGGGCTCGGGCATGTGTTGGAGCTATATTTTTCTTTGCCGGGGCACCATCACCGGAGCATCGCCAGAGAACCTGACCGGTGGCATTAGGGTTCCGACGATCGGGGGGGCCGGGGGGGTTGTGCGCACATGATGTGTGATGGGTGCTGGTACTTGGCCCTTATATTGGCCCCATATCCCTCATCAAACCTTGAGAACTCACACCCCCTTAAAGAGCATTTGAGATTTTACAGGTTTGCTGCCAGTAGCCATTAAAGTGTCTAGAATGGGGACACATTTTTCAAATGGTCACAAAATCTTGTACACTTCGAGTTTTTTGCTGAATGTTTTTGTGCATGCCAATAAAAATACAAGGATCACGTCTACTAAATTTTGGGCAGAAACTCCTTACGAAAAAATTTTAAAAAATCCTGAACTGCAAAAGGTTTTGAAAATCATGAAAAATAGAAAACGAGTCGTCTTGCCATGAAACTTCACGTGAAGGCTTAAGGGACTATTTTATAAATTTATAAGCCATAAAAATGGCATTGGCATGCAGAAATATGAAGATGTGCCGAAACCCACCTAACACCCTATCGATCCACGGCTTGCGCATCCCATTTCTCTGGCCGACGTAGTGCCCGCCCGCCCGTCCGCACGCTCGTTTCGTCTGTTGGCTTAGGCATATGGAGTTCATTCCTAGTCTAAGATTGTACCGGACTGAGGGTTACGTCAACAGGATCGACAGCACGCAGAAGGGGACCCGGCCGATCCCCGGCTTGCGCATCACACCCCTCTGGCTGGCTGGGCGCCCACACGCTCGTTACGTGTGTTGTCTTAGGCATACAAAGTTCATTCTAAGTCTAAGCATACGGAGTTCATTCCCAGTCTAAGATCGGACCGGACCGAGGGTTGACTTAGGCATTCGAAGTTCATTCCAGTCTAAGCATACCGAGTTCATTCCCAGTCTAAGATCGAACCGGACTGAGGGTTATGGAAGGACATGCTGGGCTCGCGCATGTGCTGGTGCCGCATTTTTCTTCGCAGGGCACCATCGTTGGAGCATCACCGGAGAACCTGACCGACGGCATTGGGGTTCCAAGGATCGGGGGGCCGGGGGGTGTGCGCACATGATGTACGATGGGTGCTGGTACTTGTTCCTTATATTGGCCCCCTATCCCTTATCAAACCTCGAGAAATCACACCCCTTAAAGAGCATTTGAGATTTTATAGGTTTGCTGCCAGTACCATTAAAGTGTCTGAAATGGGGACACTTTTTTCAAATGGTCACAAAATCTTGTACACTTCGAGTTTTTAGCTGAATTTTTTTGTGCATGCCAACAAAAATACAAGGTCACATCTATCATGTTTGGGGCCAAAATTCCTTCCAAAAAAATTTTAAAAAATCTCGAACCGTAAAGAGTTTCAAAAATCATGAAAAATAGAAAACGAGTCGTCTTGCCATGAAAGTCCACGTGAAAGCTTAAGGGACCATTGTATGAATTTACAAGCCATAAAAATGGCATTGGCACTCAAAAATATGAAGATGTGCCTAAACCCACCTACCACCCTATTGATCCACGGCTTGCGCATCCCGTCTCTCTGGCCGACGTAGTGCTCGCCCACCCGCCCGCCCGCTCATTTCGTCGGTTGGCTTAGGCATACGGAGTTCATTCCCAATCTAAGATCGAACTAGACCGAGGGTTGCAGTAGCAGGATCGGCAACACACAAAGGGGGACCCGGCCGATCCCAGGCTTGCGCTTCCTACCCCTCTGGCCGGGTGAGTGCTCGCACGCTCGTTTCGTTGGTTTACTTAGGCATACGGAGTTCATTCCCAATCTAAGCATATGGAGTTCATTCCCAGTCTAAGATCGGACCGGACCGAGGGTTGCGGCAGCACATGCTGGGCTCGGGCATGTGCTGGTGTCAAATTTTTCTTCGTCGGTGCACCATCGTCGGAGCATCGCCGAAAAACCTGACAGACGGCGTTGGGGTTCCGACGATCGGGGGGGTCGGGGGTGTGCGTACATTATGTGCGATGGGTGCTGGTACTTTGCCCTTGTATTGGCCCCCTACCACTCATCAAACCTTGAGAACTCACCCCCCCTAAAGAGCGTTTGAGATTTTACAGGTTTGCTGCCAGTAGCCATTAAAGTGTCTAAAATAGGGACACTTTTTTCAAATGGTCACAAAATCTCGTACACTTCGAGTTTTTAGCTGAATTTTTTTGTCCTGCCAAAAAAAATACAAGGATCAGGTCTACCAAGTTTGGGTCCAAAACTACTTTCAAAAAAATTTTAAAAATTCTCGGATTGCAAAACATTTCAAAAATCATGAAAAAGAGAAAACGAGTCGTCTTGCCATGAAACTTCACGTAAAGGCTTAAGGGACCATTGTATGAATTTACAAGCCATAAAAATGGCATTGGCACTCAGAAATATGAAGATGTGCCTAAACCCACCTACCACCCTATTGATCCACGGGTTGCGCATCCCGTCTCTCTGGCCGACATAGTGCTCGCCCACCCGCCTGCCCGTTCGTTTTGTCGGTTGGCTTAGGCATACGGAGTTCATTCCCAGTCTAAGATAGGACCAGACTGAGGGTTGCAGCAGCAGGATCGCCAGCACTCAGAGGGGGACCCGACCAATCCTAGGCTTGCGCATCCTGCCCTTCTAGCCGGCTGAGTGCTTGCACGCTCGTTTCGTTGGTTTACTTAAGCATACGGAGTTCATTCCCAATCTAAGCATACGAAGTTCATTCCCAGTCTAAGATCAGACCAGACCGAGGGTTACGATAGCACATGCTGGGTCGGGCATGTACAGGTGCCGCATTTTTCTTCGTCGGGGCACCATCGCCGGAGCATCGTCGGAGAACCTGACCGGCGGCGTTGGGGTTCCAGCGATCGGAGGGGTCGGGGGGGTGTGTGCACATGATGTGCAACGGGTGCTGGTACTTTGCCCTTGTATTGGCCCCCTATCCCTCATCAAACCTCAAGAACTCAAACACCCTTAAAGAGCATTTGGGATTTTACAGGTTTGCTGCCAGTAGCCATTAAAGTGTTTGAAATGGGGACACCTTTTTCAAATGGTCACAAAATCTTGTACACTTCGAGTTTTTAGCTTAATTTTTTTGTGCATGCCAACAAAAATACAAGGATCACGTATACCAAGTTTTGGGCCAAAAGTCCTTCCGAAAAAAGTTTAAAAAATCCTGACCCGTAAAATCCTGAGTCGTCTTGCCATGAAACTTCACGTGAAGGCTTGAGGGACCATTGTATGAATTTACAAGCCATAAAAATGGCATTGTCACACAGAAATATGAAGATGTGCCTAAACCCACCTACCACCCTATCGATCCACGGCTTGCGCATCTCGTCTCTATGGCCACCTTAATGCCCGCCCGCCCACACGCCCGCTCGTTATGTCGGTTGGCTTAGGCATACGAAGTTCATTCATAATCTAAGATCGGACTGGACCGAGGGTTGCGGCAGCCAGATCGACAGCACGCAGAGGGGGACCTGGTCGATCCCCGGCTTGCACGTCCCGCCCTTTTGGTCGGTTAAGCACCCGCACGCTCGTTCCGTGGGTTAACTTAGGCATACGGAGTTCATTCCCAGTCTAAGCATACGGAGTTCATTCCCAGTCTAAGATCAAACTAGACAGAGGGTTGCGGCAGCACATGCTGGGCTTGAGCATGTGCTGGTGCCGCATTTTTCTTCGCGGGGCACCATCGCCGGAGCATCGTCGAAGAACCTGACCGACGGCATTGGGGTCCGGAGATCAGGGCGGCTGGGGGGTGTGCGATGGGTGCTGGTTCTTGGCCCTTATATTGGCTCCCTATCCCTCATCAAACCTTGAGAACTCACACCCCCTTAAAGAGCATTTGAGATTTTACAGGTTTGCTGCCAGTAGCAATTAAAGTGTCTGAAATGGGGACACTTTTTTCAAATGGTCACAAAAACTTGTACACTTCGAGTTTTTGGCTGAATTTTTTTGTGCATGCCAAAAAAAATTCAAGGATCACATCTACGAAGTTTGGGGAAAAAATTCCTTCCGAAAAAATTTTAAAAAATCCCGAACAGTAAAAAGTTTCAAAATTTATGAAAAATAGAAAAAGAGTTGTCTTGCCATGAAACTTCACGTGAAGGCTTAAGGGACCATTGTATGAATTTACAGGCCATAAAAATGGCATTGGCACATAGAAATATGAAGATGTGCCTAAACCCACCCACCACCCTATCGATCCACGGCTTGCACATCCCGTCTTTATGGACGGTGTAGTGCCCGCCCTCCCGCCCGCTCGTTTCGTCGATTGGCTTAGGCATACGGAGTTCATTCCCAGTCTAAGATTGAACCGGATTGAGGGCTGCTATAGAAGGATCGGCAGCATGCAAAGGTGGACCCGGTCGATCCCCAGCTTGCGCATCTCGCCCCTCTGGCCGGCTGAACGCCCGCACGCTCGTTCCGCAGGTTGACTTAGGCATCCGAAGTTCATTCCCAGTCTAAGCATACGAAGTTCATTCCCAGTCTAAGATCGGACCAGACCAAGGTTGCGACAGCAAATGCTGGGCTCGGGCATGTGCTGGTGCTGCATTTTTCTTCGTCGGGGCACCATCGCCGAAGCATCACCGGAGAACCTAACCAGCGAAATCTTGTACACTCCGAGTTTTTAGCTGAATTTTTTTGTGCATGCCAAAAAAAATACAGGGATGATGTCTACCAAGTTTGGGGCCAAAACATTTTCTGAAAAAATTTTAAAAAATCCTGAACCGCAAAAAGTTTTGAAAATTGTGAAAAATAGAAAACGAGTCGTCTTGCCATGAAACTTCAGGTGAAGGCTTAAGGGACCATTGTATGAATTTACAAGCCATAAAAATGGCATTGGCACGTAGAACTTTGAAGATGTGCCTAAACCGACCTACCATCCTATCGACCCACGGCTTGCGCATCCCGTCTCTCTGGCCGGCGTAGTACCCGCCCGCCCACCCGGCCGCTCGATTCTTTCGTCGGTCGGCTTAGGCATGCGGAGTTCATTCCTATTCTAAGATCAGACTGGACCGAGGGTTGCGGTAGTAGGATCGGCAGCACGCAGAGGGGGACCCGGTCGATCCCCGACTGGCGCATCATGCCCCTCTGGCCGGCTGAGCGGCCGCACACTCATTTCGTGGGTTGACTTAGGCATATGGAGTTCATTCCCAGTCTAAGCATACAGAGTTCATTCCCAGTCTAAGATCGGACCAGACCGAGGGTTGCGGCAGCACATGCTTGGCTCAGGCATGTGCTGGTGCCACATTTTTCTTCACCGAGGCACCATCACTGGAGCATCACTGGAGAACCTGACCGACGGCATTGGGGTTCCAACGATCGGGGGGGCCGGGGGGTGTTCGCACATGATGTGTGATGGGTGCTGGTACTTGGCCCTTATATTGGCCCCCTATCCCTCATCAAACCTCAAGAACTCACAACCCCTTAAGGAGCATTTGAGATTTTATAGGTTTGCTGCCAGTAGCCATTAAAGTGTCTAAAATGGGGACACTTTTTTCAAATGGTCACAAAATCTTGTACACTTCGAGTTTCTAGCTGAATTTTTTTGTGCATGCCAAAAAAAATACAAGGATCACGTCCACCAAGTTTGGGGCCAAAACTCTTTCGAAAAAAATTTTAAAAAATCTCGAACCATAAAAAGTTTCAAAAATCATGAAAAATAGAAAAACGAGTCGTCTGGCCATGAAACTTCAGGTGAAGGCTTAAAGGACCATTGTATGAATTTACAAGCCATAAAAATGGCATTGGCATGCAGAAATATGAAGATGTGCCTAAACCACCTACCACCCTATCGATCCACGGCTTGTGCATCCCGTCTCTTTAGTCGGCGTAGTGCCCACCCGCCTACCCGCCCGCTCGTTTCGTCAGTTGGCTTAGGCATACGGAGTTCATTCCCAGTCTAAGATTGGACTAGACCAAGGGTTATGCGGCAGGATCGGCAAAACGTAGAGGGGGACCCGATCGATGCTCGACTTGCACATCCCGCCCATCTGGTCGGCTGAGCATCCGCACGCTCATTTCGTGGGTTGACTTCGGCATACGGAGTTCATTCCCAGTCTAAGCATACGGAGTTCATTCTCAGTCTAAGATCAGACCGGACCGAGGGTTACGACAGCACATGCTGGACTTGGGCATGTGCTGCTGCTGCACTTTTCTTCATCGGGGCACCATCGTTGGAGCATCATCGGAGAACCTAATCGGCGGCATTGGGGTTCCGACGATCGGGGGGCCGGGGGGTGTGTGATGGATGCTGGTACTTGGCCCTTATATTGGCCCCCTATCCCTCATCAAACCTCGAGAACTCACACCCCCTTAAAGAGCATTTGAGATTTTACAAGTTTGCTGCCAGTAGCCATTAAAGTGTCTGAAATGGGGCACTTTTTTCTAATGGTCACAAAATCTTGTACATATCGGGTTTTTAGCTGAATTTTTTTGTGCATGCCAACAAAAATACAAGGATCACATCTACCAAGTTTGGGGCCAAAACCCCTTTTGAAAAAATTTTAAAAAATCCTGAACCGTAAATAGTTTTAAAAATCGTGAAAAATAGAAAATGAGTCGTCTTGCCATAAAACTTCACGTGAAGGCTTAAGGGACCATTGTATGAATTTGCAAGCCATAAAAAAGGCATTGGCATGCAGAAATATGAAGATGTGTCTAAGCCCACCTCCCACACTATCGATCCACGACTTACGCATCCCGTCTCTCTGGCCGGCATAGTGCCCGCCCGCCTGACCGCCCGCTTGTTTCGTCGGTTGGCTTAGGCATACGGAGTTCATTCCCAGTCTAAGATCAGATCGGACCAAGGGTTGTAGCAACAGGATCGACAACACGCAGAGGGGGACCCAGCCGATCCCCGGCTTGCACATCCTGCCCCTCTGGCCGGCTGATCACCCACACGCTCGTTTCATGGGTTGACTTAGGTATATGGTGTTCATTCCCAGTCTAAGCATACGAAGTTCATTCCCAGTCGAAGATCAGACCGGACCGAGGGTTGTGGCACCACATGCTGGGCTCAGGCTTGTGCTGGTGCCGCACTTTTCTTCGTCGGGGCACCATCGTCAGAGCATCGTCGGAGAACCTGACCGACGACATTGCGGTTCCGACGATCGGGGGGCCGGGGGGTGTGCGATGGGTGCTAGTACTTGGCCCTTATATTGGCCCCCTATCCGTCATCAAACCTCGAGAACTCACACCCCCTTAAAGAGCATTTGAGATTTTACAAGTTTGCTGCCAGTAGCCATTAAAGTGTCTAAAATGGGGCACTTTTTTCAAATGGTCACAAAAACTTGTACATATCGAGTTTTTAGCTGAATTTTTTTGTGCATGCCAAAAAAAATACAATGATCACGTCTACCAAGTTTGGGGCCAAAACTCCTTCCAAAAAATTTTTAAAAAATCCCGAACCGCAAAAAGTTTTGAAAATCGTGAAAAATAGAAAATGAGTCGTCTTGCCATAAAACTTCACGTGAAGACTTAAGGGACCATTGTATGAATTTACAAGCCATAAAAAAGGCATTGGCATGCAGAAATATGAAGATGTGTCTAAGCCCATCTCTCACCCTATTGATCCACGGCTGGCGCATCCCGTCTCTCTGGCCGACGTAGTGCCCAGCCACCCGCCCGCTCGTTGCGTCGATTGGCTTAGGCATACGGAGTTCATTCGCAGTCTAAGATCAGATTGGACCGAGGGTTGTGGCAGCAGGATCGGCAGCATGCAGAGGGGGACCCGGCGGATCCCTGGCTTGCGCATCCCGCCCCTCTGGCCAGCTAAGCACCCGCACGCTCATTTTGTGGGTTGACTCAGGCATACGAAGTTCATTCCCAGCCTAAGATCAGATCGGACCGAGGGTTGCGATAGTAGATGCTGGGCTTGGGCATGTGTTGGTGCCGTATTTTTCTTCGTTGGGGCACCATCGTTGGAGCATCACCGGAGAACCTGACCGGCGGCATTGGGGTTTCGGCAATCGGGGGGGCCGGGGGGTGAGCGCACATGATGTGCGATTGGCGCTGGTACTTGGTCTTATATTGGCCCCCTATCCCTCATCAATCCTCGAGAACTCACACCCCCTTAGAGAGCATTTGAGATTTTATAGGTTTGCTGCTAGTAGCCATTAAAGTGTCTGAAATGGGGACACTTTTTTCAAATGGTCACAAAATCTTGTACACTTTGAGTTTTTAGCTGAATTGTTTTGTGCATGCAAACAAAAATACAAGGATCACGTTTACCAAGTTTGGTGCCAAAACTCTTTTCGAAAAAATTTTAAAAAATCTCGAACCGCAAAAAGTTTCAAAAATCATGAAAAATAAAAAACGAGTCATCTTGCCATAGAACTTCACGTAAAGGCTTAAGGGACAATTGTATGAATTTACAAGCCATAAAAATGGCATTGGCACACAGAAATATGAAGATGTGCCTAAACCCACCTACCACCCTATCGATCCATTGCTTGCGCATCCCGTCTCTCTGGCCGGCGTAGTGCCCGCCCGCCCGCTCGCTCGTTTCGTCGGTTTGCTTAGGCATACGGAGTTCATTCCAAGTCTAAGATCAGACCGGACAGAGGGTTACGATAGTAGGATCGACAGCACGTAGAAGGGGACCCGACAGTTCATTCCCAATCTAAGATCAGACTGGATCGAGGGTTGCGGCAGCACATGCTGGGCTCGGGCATGTGTTGGTGCCGCATTTTGTTCGCCGGGGCACCATCACCAGAGCATCGTCGGAGAACCTAACCGGCGGCATTGGGGTTCCGATGATCGGGGGGGTCGGGGAAGAGGGGTGTGCGCGCATGATGTGCGATGGGTGCTGGTACTTGGCCCTTATATTGGCCCCCTATCCCTCATCAAACCTCGAGAACTCACACCCCCTTAAAGAGCATTTGAGATTTTACAGGTTTGCTGCCAGTAGCCATTAAAGTGTCTGAAATGGGGATACTTTTTTCAAATGGTCGCAAAATCTTGTACACTTCCAATTTTTAGCTGAATTTTTTTGTGCATGCCAAAAAAAATACAAGTATCATGTCTACCAAGTTTGGGCCAAAACTCCTTTCGAAAAAATTTTAAAACATCCCGAATCATAAAAAGTTTCAAAAATCGTGAAAAATAGAAAATGAGTCGTCTTGCCATGAAACTTCACGTGAAGGCTTAAGGGACCATTGTATGAATTTACAAGCCATAAAAATGGCATTGGCATGGAGAAATATGAAGATGTGCCTAAACCCACCTACCACCCTATCGATCCATGGCTTGCGCATCCCGTCTTTCTGGTCGACGTAGTACCTGCCTGCCCACTTGTTTCGTCGGTTGGCTTAGGCATACGGAGTTCATTCCCAGTCTAAGATCAGATTGGACCAAGGGTTGCCAAAAGTAGGATCGTCAGCACACAGAGAGGGACCCGACTGATCCCCGGCTTGTGCATCCCGCCCCTCTGGCCGACTAAGCACCCGTACGTTCGTTTCGTGGGTTAACTTAGGCATACGGAGTTCATTCCCAGTCTAAGCATACGGAGTTCACTCCCAGTCTAAGATCGGACCAGATCGAGAGTTACGGCAGCACATGCTGGGCTCAGGCATGTGTTAGTGCCACATTTTTCTTCGTCAGGGTACCATCACCAGATCATCGTCGGAGAACCTCATCGACGGAACTGGGGTTCCGACGATCGGGGGGGCCGGGGGGGTGTGCGCACCTGATGTGTGATGGGTGCTGGTAATTGGCCCTTATATTGGCCCCCTATCACTCATCAAACCTTGAGAACTCACACCCCCTTAAAGAGCATTTGAGATTTTACAGGTTTGCTGCCAGTAGCCATTAAAGTGTCTGAAATGGGGACACTTTTTTCTAATGGTCACAAAATCTTGTACACTTCGAGTTTCTAGCTGAATTTTTTTATGCATGCCAACAAAAATACAGGGATCATGTCTACCAAGCTTGGGGCCAAAACTCTGTTCAAAAAAATTTTAAAAAATCCCGAACCGAAAAAAGTTTCAAGAATTGTGAAAAATAGAAAATGAGTAATCTTGCCATGAAACTTCACGTGAAGGCTTAAGGGACCATTGTATGAATTTACAAGTGATAAAAATGGCATTGGCATGTAGAAATATGAAGATGTGCCTAAACCCACCTACCACCCTATCGATCCACGGCTTGCGCATCCCGTCTCTCTGGCCGGAGTAGTGCCCGCCCGCCTGCTCGTTTCGTCGGTTGGCTTAGGCATACGGAGTTCATTCCTAGTCTAAGATCAGACCAGACCTAAGGTTGGAACTGCAGATGCTGGGTTCAGGCATGTGTTGGTGTCACATTTTTCTCCACCAGTGCACCATCGCCGGGGCATCACCGGAGAACCTGACCGGGGGCATTGGGGTTCCGACGATCGGGGGGCCGGGGCGGTGTGCGCACATGATGGGTGATGGGTGCTGGTACTTGGCCCTTATATTGGCCCCCTATCCCTCATCAAACCTCGAGAACTCACACCCCCTTAAAGAGCATTTGAGATTTTACAGATTTGTTGCCAGTAGCCATTAAAGTGTCTAAAATGGGGACACTTTTTTCAAATGGTCACAAAATCTTGTACAGTTTGAGTTTTTAGCTGAATTTTTTTTGTGCATGCCAACAAAAATACAAGTATCACATCTACCAAGTTTGCGGCCAAAACTTTTTCTGAAAAAATTTTAAAAAATCTCGAACCGCAAAAAGTTTCAAAAATCATGAAAAATAGAAAACGAGTGGTCTTGCCATGAAACTTCACGTGAACGCTTAAGGGATCATTCTATGAATTTACAAGGCATAAAAATGGCATTGGCATGCAGAAATATGAAGATGTGAATAAACCCACCTACCACCCTATCGATCCACGGCTTGTGCATCCCGTCTCTCTGGTCGGTGTAGTGCCCACCAGCCCGCCCGCCCGCTCATTTCGTCGGTTAGCTTAGGCATACGAAGTTCATTCCCAGTCTAAGATCAAACCGGACTGAGGGTTGCGGCAGCAGGATCGACAGCATGTAGAGGGGGACCTGTCCGATCCCCGGCTTGCGCATCCCGCACCTATGGCCGTTTGAGCGCCCGCACGCTCGTTTCGTGGGTTGACTTAAGCATATGGAGTTCATTCCCAGTCTAAGATCGGACCGGACCGAGGCTTGTGGCAGCACATGCTGGGCTTGGGCATGTGGTGGTGCCACATTTTTCTTCATCGGGGCACCATCGCTGGATCATCGCAGGAGAACGTGACCGACGGCATTGGGGTTCCGACGATCGGGGGGGCCGGGGGGTGTGCGCACGTGATGTACGATGGGTGCTGGTACTTGGCCCTTACATTGGCCCCCTATCCCTCATCAAACCTCAAGAACTCACACCCCCTTAAAGAGCATTTGAGATTTTACAAGTTTGCTGCCGGTAGCCATTAAAGTGTTTGAAATGGGGACACTTTTTCCAAATGGTCACAAAATCTTGAACACTTCAAGTTTTTAGCTGAATTTTTTTGTGCATGCCAAAAAAAATACAAGGATCACGTCTACCAAGTTTGGGGCCAAAACTCCCTCCGAAAAAATTTTAAAAAATCCTGAACCGCAAAAAGTTTCAAAAATCATGAAAAATAAAAAATGAGTCGTCTTGCCATGAAACTTCACGTGAAGGCTTAAGGCACCATTGTATGAATTTACAAGCCATAAAAATGGCATTGGCATGCAGAAATATGAAGATGTGCCTAAACCCACCTACCACCCTATCGATCCACGGCTTGCGCATCCCGTCTCTCTGATCGGTATAGTGCCCGCCCGCCCGCACGCTCGCTCGTTTCGTCGGTTGGCTTAGGCATACGGAGTTCATTCGAAGTCTAAGATTGGACCAGACTGAGGGTTGTGGCAACAGGATCGATAGCACGTAGAGGGGGACCCAGACGATCCCCGGCTTGCGCATCCCGCCCCTCTGGCCGACTGAGCGCCCGCACGCTCGTTTCATGGGTTGAGTTAGGCATACGGAGTTCATTCCTAGTCTAAGCATACGGAGCTGATTCCCACTCTAAAATCGGATCAGACCGAGGGTTGCGGCAGCACATGCTGGGCTCTGGCATGTGCTGGTGCCACATTTTTCTTCGTCGGGGCACCATCGCCGGAGCATCATCAGAGAACCTGACTGGCGGCATTGGGGTTTCGACGATCGGGGGGCTGGGGAGGGTGTTCGCACATGACTTATATTAGCCCCCTATCCCTCATCAAACCTCGAGAACTCACTCCCTCTTAAAGAGCATTTGAGATTTTACAGGTTTGCTGCCGGTAGCCACTAAAGTGTCTGAAATGGGGACACTTTTTTCAAATGGTTACAAAATCTTGTACACTTTGAGTTTTTAGCTGAATTTTTTTGTGCATGCCAAAAAAAATACAAGGATCACATCTACCAAGTTTGTGGCCACAACTCTTTCCGAAGAAATTTTAAAAAATCCCAAACCGAGAAAAGTTTCCAAAATCGTGAAAAATAGAAAACGAGTCGTCTTGCCATGAAACTTCACATGAAGGCTTAAGGGACCATTGTATGAATTTACAAGCCATAAAAATGGCATTGGCATGTAGAAATATGAAGATGTGCCTAAACCCACCTACCACCCTATCGATCCACGGCTTGCGCATCCCGTCTCTCTGGCCGGCATAGTGCCTGCCCGCCCGCCTGCTTGTTTCATCGGTTGGTTAAGGCATACGGAGTTCATTCCCAATCTAAGATCGAATGGAACCAAGGGTTACGATAACAGGATCGGCACCACAAGAGGGGGACCTGGCCAATCCCCGGATTGCGCATCCTGCCCCTCTGGCCGACGGAGCGCCGGCACACTCGTTTCGTGGGTTGACTTAGGCATACGGAGTTCATTCCCAGTCTAAGCATACGAAGTTCATTACCAGTCTAAGATCGGACCGGACTGAGGGTTGCGGCCACACATGCTGGGCTCGGGCATGTGCTGGTGTCGCATTTTTCTTCGTCAGGGCACCATCATCGGAGCATCGTTGGAGAACCTTACCGGCGGTTTTGGGGTTCCGGCGATCGGGTGGGCCGGGGGGTGTGCGCACATGATGTGCGATGGGTGCTGGTACTTGGCCCTTATATTGGCCCCCTATCCCTCACCAAACCTCGAGAACTCACACCCCCTTAAAGAGCATTTGAGATTTTACAGGTTTGCTACCAATAGCCATTAAAGTGTCTGAAATAGAGACAATTTTTTTAAATGGTCACAAAATCTTGTACACTTCGAGTTTTTAGCTGAATTTTTTTATGCATGCCAACAAAACTACAAGGATCACGTCTACCAAGTTTGGGGCCAAAACACCTTCCAAAAAAATTTTAAAAAATCCAGAACTAGAAAAAGTTTCAAAAATCGTGAAAAATAGAAAACGAGTCGTCTTGCCATAAAACTTCCTGTGAAGGCTTAAGGGACCAATTGTATGAATTTACAAGCCATAAAAATGGCATTGGAACATAGAAATATGAAGATGTGCCTATACCCACCTACCACCCTATCGATCCACGGCTTGCGCATCCTATCTCTTTGGCCGGCGTAGTGCCCGCCCGCCCGCCTGCTCGTTTCGTAGGTTGGCTTAGGCATATGGAGTTCATTCCCAGTCTAAGATTAGACCAGACTGAGGGTTGTGGCAGTAGGATCGACAGCACACAGAGGGGGATCCGACAGATCCTGGGCTTGCGCATCCCACCCCTCTGGCAGACTGAGCGCCTGCACGCTCGTTTCGTGGGTTGACTTAGGCATACGGAGTTCTTTTCCACTCTCAGCATACAGAGTTTATTCCCAGTTTAAGATCAGACCAGACCGAGGGTTGCGGCAGCACATGCTATGCTCGAGCATGTGCTGGTGCCACCTTTTTCTTCACCGGGGCACCATCGCCGAAGCATCACCAAAGAACCTGACCGGCGGTATTGGGGTTCCGACGATCGGGGCGGCCGGGGGGGTGTGCGCAGATGATGTGCGATGGGTGCTGGTACTTGGCCCGTATATTGGCCCCCTATCCCTCATCAAACCTCGAGAACTCACACCCCTTAAAGAGCATTTTAGATTTTACAGGTTTGCTGCCAGTAGCCATTAAAGTGTCTGAAATGGGGACACTTTTTTCAAATGGTAACAAAATCTTGTACACTTCGAGTTTTTAGCTGAATTTTTTTGTGCATGCCAATAAAAATACAAGGATCACGTCTACCAAGTTTGGGGCTAAAAATCCTTCCCAAAAAATTTTAAAAAATCCCGAACCGTAAAAAGTTTCAAAAATCATGAAAAATAGAAAACGAGTCGTCTTGCCATGAAACTTCACGTGAAGGCTTAAGGGACCATTGTATGAATTTACAAGCCATAAAAATGGCATTGGCATGCAGAAGTATGAAGTGTGCCTAAACCCACCTACCACCGACTTCTCTTTCCACGGCTTGCACATCCCGTCTCTCTGGCCGACGTAGTGCCCGCCCGCTCGCCCACCCGCTCGTTTTGTCGGTTGGCTTAGGCATATGAAGTTCATTCCCAGTCTAAGATAGGATAGACCGAGGGTTGCGGGAGCAAGATCGACAGCATGCGAAATGGGACCCGACCAATCCTCGGCTTGTGCTTCCCGCCCCTCCAGCTGGCTGAGCGCCCACACGCTCGTTTTGTGGTTTGACTTAGGCATACGGAGTTCATTCCCAGTCTAAGCATACGGAGTTCATTCCCAGTCTCAGATCGAACCAGACTGAGGGTTACGACAGCACATGCTGGGCTCGGACATGTGCTGGTGCTTTATTTTTCTTTGTGGGGGCACCATCATCGGAGCATCACTAGAGAACCTGACCGACAACATTGGGGTTCCGACGATGGGGGGGGCGGAGGGGGTGTGCGCACATGATGTGTGATGGGTGCTGGTACTTGGCCCTTATATTGGCCCCCTATCCCTTATCAAACCTCAAGAACTCACACCCCCTTGAGGAGCATTTGAGATTTTATAGGTTTGCTGCTAATAGCCATTAAAGTGTGTGAAATGGGGACACTTTTTTCAAATGGTCACAAAATCTTGTACACTTCGTGTTTTTAGCTGAATTTTTTCATGCATGCCAACAAAAAGACAAGGATCACGTCTACCAAGTTTGGGGCCAAAAATCCTTCCGAAAAAATTTTAAAAAATCCCAAACCGCAAAAAGTTTCAAAAATCATGAAAAATAGAAAACGAGTCGTCTTGCCTTGAAACTTCACATGAAGGCTTAAGGGACCATTGTATGAATTTACGAGCCATAAAAATGGCATTGGCACATAGAAATATGAAGGTGTGCCTAAACCCACCTACCACTCTATCGATCCACGACTTGTGCATCTCGTCTCTCTGGCCGATGTAGTGCCCGGCCGCCTACCCGTCCGCTCGTTTCCTCGGTTGGCTTAGGCATACAGAGTTCATTCCTAGTATAAGATCGAACCAGACTGAGGGTTATGATAGCAGGATTGGCAGCACACAGATGGGGACCCAACTGATCCCCTGTTGTGCATCCTGCCCCTCTGGCCGGCTGAGCGCCCGCATGCTTGTTTCGTGGGTTGACTTAGGCAAACAGAGTTCATTCCCAGTCTAAGCATACGGAGTTCATTCCCAGTCTAAGATCGGACTGGACCAAGGCTTGCGACAATACATGCTGGGCTCGGGCATGTGCTGGTGCCACATTTTTCTTCGTCGAGGCACCATCGTAGGAGCATCGCCAGAGAACCTGATCGACGGCATTGGGGTTTCGATGATCGGGGGGCCGGGGGGTGTGCGCACATGATGTGCGGTGGGTACTGGTACTTGGCCCTTATATTGGCCCCCTATCCCTCATCAAACCTCGAGAACTCACTCCCCCTTAAAGAGCATTTCAGATTTTAGAGGTTTGCTGCCAGTAGCCATTAAAGTGTCTTAAATGGGAACACTTTTTTCAAATGGTCACAAAATCTTTTACACTTCGAGTTTTTAGCTGAATTTTTTTATGCATGCCAACAAAACTACAAGGATCACGTCTACCAAGTTTGGGCCAAAACTCCTTCCAAAAAAATTTTAAAAAATCCAGAACAAGAAAAAATTTCAAAAATCGTGAAAAATAGAAAAACGAGTCGTCTTGCCATGAAACTTCACGTGAAGGCTTAAGGGACCATTGTATCAATTTACAAGCCATAAAAATGGAATTGGCATGCAGAAATATGAAGATGTGCCTAAACCCACCTACCACCATATCGATCCACGGCTTGCGCATCCCGTCTCTCTCACCGACGTAGTGCCCGCCCGCCCGCCTGCCCGCTCGTGTCGTCGGTTGGCTTAGGCATACGGAGTTCATTCCCAGTCTAAGATTACAGCAAACCAAGGGTTGCGGTAGTAGGATCAACAGCACGCAGAGGGGGACCCGGTCGATCCCCGGCTTGCGCATCCCGCCCCTCTGGCCGGCTGAGCGGTCGCACGCTCGTTTCGCGGGTTGAGTTAGGCATATGGAGTTCATTCCCAGTCTAAGCATATGGAGTTCATTCCTTGTCTCAAATTGGACCGGACCGAGGATTGCAGCAGCACATGTTGGGCTCGGGCATGTGCTGGTGCTGTATTTTTCTTCGTCGTGGCACCATCACCGGAGCATCGTCAGAGAACCTGATCGACGGCATTGGGGTTTCGACGATCGGGGGGGCCAGAGAGGGGTGTGCGCACATGATGTGCAATGGGTGCTGGTACTTGCCCTTATATTGGCCCCCTATCCCTCATAAAA
This sequence comes from Durio zibethinus, assembly GCF_002303985.1. Next base: position 13,995,075 of record NW_019168048.1, read on the forward strand.
CCTCAAATGAAGATGTGCCTAAACCTGCCTACCACCCTATCAATCCACGGCTTGCGCATCTCGTCTCTCAGGCCGGCGTAGTGCCCGCCTGCCCGCCCGCCCGCTTGTTTCATCGGTTGGGTTAGGTATACGGAGTTCATTCTCATTCTAAGATCAGACCGGACCGACGGTTGTGGTAGTAGGATCGGCAACATGCAGAGGGGGACTCGATCGATCCACGGCTTGCGCATCCCCCTCATCTGGCAGGCTGAGCGCCCGGACGCTCGTTTCATGGGTTGACTTAGGCATACGGAGTTCATTCCCATCTAAGCATATGGAGTTCATTACCAGTCTAAGATCAGATCGGATCGAGGGTTGCGACAGCACATGCTAGGCTCGGGCATGTGCTGGTGCCATACTTTTCTTCACTGGACACCATCACCGGAGAACCTGACCGGCGGTATTGGGGTTCTGGCGATTGAGGGGGCCGGGGGGGTACCTGGCCCTTATATTGGCCCCCTATCCCTCATCAAACCTCGAGAACTCACACCCCCTTAAAGAGCATTTGAGATTTTATAGGTTTGCTGCCAGTAGCCATTAAAGTGTCTGAAATGGGGACACTTTTTTCAAATGGTCACAAAATCTTATACACTTCGAGTTTTTAGCTGAATTTTTTTGTGCATGCCAAAAAAAATACAAGGATCACATCTACCAAGTTTGGGGCCAAAACTCCTTCCAAAAAAATTTTAAAAAATCTAAAACCGCAAAAAGTTTCAAAAATCATGAAAAATAGAAAACGAGTCGTCTTGCCATGAAACTTCACGTGAAGGCTTAAGGGACCATTGTATGAATTTACAAGCCATAAAAATGGCATTGGCACGCAGAAGTATGAAGATATGCCTAAACCCACCTACCACCCTATCGATCCACGGCTTGCGCATCCCGTTTCTATGGCCAACGTAGTGCCCTCCCCGCCCGTCCGCCTGCCCGCCCGTCTGCTCATTCCATCCGTTGGCTTAGGCATACGGAGTTCACTCTCAGTCTAAGATCAAACCAGACCGAGGGTTGCGGCAGCAGGATCTACAGCCCACAGAGTCGGGCCCGGCCGATCCTCGGCTTGCGTATCCTGCCCTTCTGGCCGGTTGAGCACCCGCATGCTCGTTTCGTGGTTTGACTAAGGCATACGGAGTTCATTCCCAGTCTAAGCATATGGAGTTCATTCCCAGTCTAAGATCAGACCGGACTGAGGGTTACGATAGCACATACTAGGCTCGGGCAGGTGCTGGTGCTGCACTTTTCTTCACCGGGGCACCATCGCCGGAGAACCTGATCGGCATCATTGGGGTTCCGGCGATCGGGGGGGCCAGGGGGTGTGCGATGGGTGCTGGTACTTGGCCCTTATATTGGCCCCTATCCCTCATCAAACCTCAAGAACTCACTCCCCCTTAAAGAGCATTTGAGATTTTATATGTTTGCTGCCAATAGCTATTAAAGTGTCTGAAATGGTGACACTTTTTTCAAATTGTCACAAAATCTTGTACACTTAGAGTTTTTAGCTGAATTTTTTTGTGCATGCCAACAAAAATACAAGGATCACGTCTACCAATTTCGGGCCAAAACTCCTTTCGAAAAAATTTTAACAAATCCCGAACCTTAAAAAGTTTCAAAAATCGTGAAAAATAGAAAATGAGTCGTCTTGCCATGAAACTTCACGTGAAGGCTTAAGGGACCATTATATGAAATTACAAGCCATAAAAATGGCATTGGCATGCAGAAATATGAAGATGTGCCTAAACCCACCTACCAACGTATCGATCCACGGCTTGCGCATCTCATCTCTCTGGCCGGCGTAGTGCCCGCCCGCCTGCCCGCTCGTTTCGTAGGTTGGCTTAGGTATACGGAGTTCATTCCCAGTCTAAGATGGGACCAGACCGACGGTTGTGGTAGCAAGATCGACAGCACGTAGAGGGAGACCCGACAGATCCTAGGCTTGCGCATCCCACCCCTCTGGCCGACTAAGCGCCTGCATGCTTGTTTCGTGGGTTGACTTAGGCATACGAAGTTCTTTCCTAGTCTAAGCATGCAGAGTTCTTTCCCAGTTTAAGATCGGACCAGACCAAGGGTTGCGGCAGCACATGCTGGGCTCGAGCATGTGCTGGTGCCACCTTTTTCTTCACCTGGGCACCATCTTCGGAGCATCGTCGGAGAACCTGACCGGCAGCATTGGGGTTCCGACGATCGGGGGGCCGGGGGGTGTGCGCACATGATGTGCAATGGGTGCTGGTACTTGGCCCTTATATTGGCCCCGTATCCCTCATCAAACCTCGAGAACTCACAACCCCTTAAAGAGCATTTCAGATTTTATAGGTTTGCTGCCAGTAGCCATTAAAGTGTCTAAAATGGGGACACTTTTTTCAAATGGTCACAAAATCTTGCACACTTAGAGTTTTTAGCTGAATTTTTTTGTCCATGCCAACAAAAATACAAGCATCACGTCCACCAAGTTTGGGGCCAAAACTCCTTCCGAAAAAATTTTAACAAATCCCGAACCGTAAAAAGTTTCAAAAATCGTGAAAAATAGAAAACGAGTCGTCTTGCCATGAAACTTCACATGAAGGCTTAAGGGACCATTATATGAAATTACAAGCCATAAGAATGGCATTGGCATTCAGAAATATGAAGATGTGCCTAAACCCACCAACCACCCTATCGATCTACGGCTTGCGCATCCCATGTCTTTGGTCGGCGTAGTGCCCGTCCGCCCGCCCGCCCGCTTGTTTCATCGGTAGGCTTAGGCATACAGAGTTCATTGCCAGTCTAAGATCAGATCGGACCGAGGGTTGCGGCAGCAGGATCGATAGCATGCAGAAGGGGACTCGGTCGATCTCCGGCTTGCGCATCCCGCCTTTTTGGCCCGTTGAGCACCTGCACGCTCGTTCCGTGGGTTGAGTTAGGCATACGGAGTTCATTCCCAGTCTAAGCATACGGAGTTCATTCCCAGTCTAAGATCGGACCAGACCGAGGGTTATGACAGCACATGCTAGGCTCGGGCATGTGCTGGTGCTGCATTTGTCTTTGTCGGGGCACTATCGTCGGAGAACCTGACGGACGGCATTGGGGTTCCGGTGATCGTGGGGGGGCGAAAACTCCTACCAAAAAAATTTTAAAAAATCTCGAACCCCAAAAAGTTTCAAAAATCGTGAAAAATGGAAAACAAGTCGTCTTGCCATGAAACTTCACGTGAAGGGTTCAGGGACCATTGTATGAATTTACAAGCCATAAAAATGGCATTGGCATGCAGAAATATGAAGATATGCCTAAACCCACCTACCACCCAATTGATCCACGGTGTGCGCATGCTATCTCTCTGGCCGGTGTAGTGTCGCCGCCCGCCTGCCCACTCGTTTTGTCGGTTGGCTTAGGCATATGAAGTTCATTCCCAGTCTAAGATTGGATCGAACCGAGGGTTGTGGCAATATGATCAGCAGCACACAGAAGGGGACCCGACCGATACCCGGCTTGCACATCCTGCCCCTCTGGCCGGCTGAGCGCTTGCACGCTCATTTCATGGGTTGACTTAGGCATCGGAGTTCATTGCCCAGTCTAAAGATCAGGACCGGACCGAGGTTGCAGCAGCACATGCTGGGCTCGGGCCATGTGCTAGGTGTCACATTTTTTCTCGTTCGGGGGCACCATCGTCGAAAGGCATCGCCGGAGTACCTGACCGACGGCATTGGGGGTTCCGACGGATCGGCGGGCCCGGGGGGTGTGCGCATGATATGTGCAATGGGTGCTGGTACTTGGCCCTTATATTGGCCCCCTATCCCTCATCAAACCTCGGGAACTCACACCCCCTTAAAGAGCATTTGAGATTTTACAGGTTTGCTGCCAGCAGCCATTAACGTGTCTAAAATGGGGACACTTTTTTCAAATGGTCACAAAATCTTGTACACTTCGAGTTTTTAGCTGAATGTTTTTGTGCATGCCAACAAAAATACAAGGATCACGTCCACGAAGTTTGGGACAAAAACTCCTTCCGAAAAAATTTAAAAAAATCCCAAATCGCAGAAGGTTTCGAAAATCATGAAAAATAGAAAACAAGTCATCTTGCCATGAAACTTCACGTGAAGGCTTAAGGGACCATTGTATGAATTTACAAGCCATAAAAATGGCATTGGCATGTAGAAATATGACGATGTACGTAAACCCACCTACCACTCTATCGATCCACGGCTAGCACAGCCCGCTCGCTCATTTTGTCTGTTGGCTTAGGCATACGGAGTTCATTCCCACTCTAAGATCGGATCAGACCGAGGGTTATGGCAGCAGGATTGGCAGCACGTAGAGAGGGACCCGACCGATCCTTGGCATGCGCATCTCGCCACTCTGGCCGGCTGAGCGCCCGTAAGCTCGTTCTGTGGGTTGACTTAGGCATGTAAAGTTCATTACCAATCTAAGCAGAAGGAGTTCATTTCCAGTCTAAGATTGAATCGGACCGAGGGTTGCGGCAGCACATGCTGGGCTCAGGCATGTGCTGGTGCCGTATTTTTCATCGTCGGGGCACCATCGTCGGAGAACCTGACCGACGGCATTGTGGTTCCGACGACCGGGGGGGCCGGGGGGTGTACGCACATGATGTGCGATGGGTGCTGGTACTTGGCCCTTATATTGGCCCCCCATCCCTCATCAAACCTCCATAACTCACACCCCCTTAAAGAGCATTTCAGATTTTACAGGCTTGCTGCCAGTAGCCATTAAAGTGTCTGAAATGGGGAAACTTTTTTCAAATGGTCACAGAATCTTGTACACTTCGAGTTTTTAGCTAAATTTTTTTGTGCATGCAAAAAAAATACAAGGATCAGCTCTACCAAGTTTGGGGCCAAAAATCCCTTCGAAAAAATTTTAAAAAATCCTGAACCGAAAAAAGTTTCAAAAATCGTGAAAAATATAAAACGAGTCGTCTTGCCATGAAACTTCACGTGAAGGCTTAAGGACCACTTGTTTGAATTTAAAAGCCATAAAAATGGCATTGGCATGCAGAAATATAAAGATGTGCCTAAACCCACCTACCACCCTATCGATCCACAGCTTGCGCATCTCGTCTGTCTGGCCGACGTATTGCCCGTTTGCCTGCCCACTTGCTTGTTTCGTCGGTTGGCTTAGGCATACGGAGTTCATTCCCACTCTAAGATCAGATCAGACTAAGGGTTACAGCTGCAGGATTGGCAGCACGCAGAGGGGGACCCGATCGATCCCCGACTTGCGCATCCCACCCCTCTGGTCGGCTGAGCACCCGCACGCTCATTTCATGGGTTTACTTGGCATACGGAGTTCATTCCCAGTCTAAGCATACGGAGTTCATTCCAGTCTAAGATCAGACCGGACCGAAGGTTGCAGCAGCACATGCTGGGCTCAGGCACTTGCTGGTGTCGCATTTTTCTTCGTCGGGGCACCATAACCGGAGAACCTGATCGGCGGCATTGGGGTTCTGGGGATCGGGGGGTGTGCGCACATGATGTGCGATGGGTGCTGTTACTTGGCCTTATATTGGCCCCCTATCCGTCATCAAACCTCGAGAACTCACACCCCCTTAAAGAGCATTTGAGATTTTACAGGTTTGCTGCCAGTAGCCATTAAAGTGTCTGAAATGGGGACACTTTTTTCAAATGGTCAGAAAATCTTGTACACTTGGAGTTTTTAGCTGAATTTTTTTTGCATGCCAACAAAAATACAAGGATCATGTCTACCATGTTTGGGCCAAAAATCCTCTCGAAAAAATTTTAAAAATCCCGAACCGTATAAAGTTTCAAAAATCATGAAAAATAGAAAACGAGTCGTCTTGCCAGGAAACTTCACGTGAAGGCTTAAGGGACCATTGTATGAATTTACAAGCCATAAAAATGGCATTGGCATGCAAAAATATAAAGATGTTCCTAAACCCACCTACCACCCTATCGATCCATGGCTTGCGCATCCCGTCTCTCTGGCCGGCATAGTGCCCGCCCGCCCGCCCACTCGTTTCGTCGGTTGGCTTAGGCATATCGAGTTCATTCCCAGCCTAAGATCAGACCAGGCTGAGGGTTACGGCAACAGGACCGGCAGCACGCAAAGGGGGACCCGACCGATCCCTGGCTTGTGCATCCCGCCCCTCTGGTCGGCTGAGCACCCGCACGCTCATTTCGTGGGTTGACTTAGGCATACGAAGTTCATTCCCAGTCTAAGCATACAGATTTCATTCCCAATCTAAGATCGGACTGATCGAGGGTTACGGCAGCACGTGCTGGGCTTGGGCATGTGCTGGTGTCGTATTTTTCTTCATCGGGGCACCATTGTCAGAGCATCACTGAAGAACCTAACCGACGGCATTTGGGTTCCGGCGATCGGGGCCGGGGGTGTGCGCACATGATGTGCGATGGGTGCTGGTACTTGGCCCTTATATTGGCCTCCTATCCCTCATCAAACCTCAAGAACTCACACCCTCCTAAAGAGCATTTGAGATTTTACAGGTTTGCTGCCAATAGCCATTAAAGAGTCTGAAATGGGGACACTTTTTTCAAATGGTCACGAAATCTTGTACACTTCGATTTTTTAGCTGAATGTTTTTGTGCATGCCAAAAAAAATACAATGATCACGTCTACCAAGTTTGGGGCCAAAACTCCTTTCGAAAAAATTATAAAAAATCCCAAATCGTAAAAAGTTTCAAAAATTGTGAAAAATAAAAAACGAGTCGTCTTGCCATGAAACTTCACGTGAAGGCTTAAGGGACCATTGTATGAGTTTACAAGCCATAAAAACGGCATTGGCACGTAGAAATATGAAGATGTGCCTAAACCCACTTGCCACCCTATCGATCCATGGCTTGCGCATCCCATCTCTCTGGCTGACGTAGTGCCCACCCGCCCACTCGTTTTGTTGGTTGGCTTAGGCATACGGAGTTCATTCCCAGTCTAAGATCAGACCAGACCAAGGGTTAGGGTAGTAGGATCGAGAGCACGTAGAGGGGGACCCAACCGATCCCCGGCTTGCGTATCCCGCCCCTCTGCCCGGTTAAGCACCCGCACGTTCGTTTCGTGGGTTGACTTAGGCATACAGAGTTCATTCCCAGTCTAAGATCGGATTGGACGAGGGTTAGGGCGGCACATGCTGGGCTCGGGCATGTGTTGGTGCGTATTTTTCTTCCCTGGGGCACCATCGTCGGAGCATCACCGGAGAACCTGACCGGCGGCATTGGGGTTCCAGCGATCGAGGGGGCCGGAGGGGGGGTGTGCGCACATGATGTGCGATGGGTGCTGGTACTTGG
>NW_019168048.1:14003354-14146815 GCF_002303985.1 Durio zibethinus
TCGATAAAATTTTAAAAATATCCCGAACCACAAAAAGTTTTACAAATCATCAAAAATAGAATGAGTCCTTGCATGAAACTTCACGTGAAGGCTTAAGTACCATTGTATGAATTTCCAAGCCATAAAAATGGCATTGGCATGTAGAAATATGAAGATGTGCCTAAACCCACCTACCACCCTATCGATCCAAGGCTTGTGCATCCCGTCTCTCTGGCTGACATAGTGCTCACCCGCCCGCCTGCCCGCTCGTTTCGTCGGTTGGCATAGGCATACAGAGTTCATTCTCAGTCTAAGATTGGGCCAGACCAAGGGTTGCAGCAGCAAGATCGCAGTACGTAGAGGGGGACCCGAGCGATCTTCGGCTTGCGCATCTCACCCCTCTGGTCGGCTAAGCGCCCGCACGCTCATTTTGTGGTTGACTTAGGCATACAGAGTTCATTCCCAGTCTAAGATCAGACCGGACCAAGGGTTGCGGCAGCACATGCTGGGGTCGGGCATGTGATGGTGTCGTATTTTTCTTCGTCGGGGCACCATCGTCGAAGCATCGTCGGAGAACCTGACCGGCGGCATTGGGGTTTTGGCGATCGGGGGGGCCGGAGGGTGTGTGAACATGATGTGCGATGGGTGCTGGTACTTGGTCCTTATATTGGCCCCCTATCCCTCATCAAACCTCGAGAACTCGCACCCCCTTAAAGAGCATTTGAGATTTTACAGGTTTGCTGCCAGTAGCCATTAAAGTGTCTGAAATTTTAAAAAATCCCGAACCGTAAAAAGTTTTAAAAATCGTGAAAAATAGAAAATGAGTCGTCTTGCCATGAAACTTCACGTGAAGGCTTAAGGGACCATTATGTGAATTTGCAACCCATAAAAATGGCATTGGCACACAGCAATATGAAGATGTGCCTAAACCCACCTACCATACTATCGATCCATGACTTGCGCATCCCGTCTCTCTGGCCGGCGTGGACCAAAGGTTGCGGCAGTAGGATCGGCAACATGCAGAGGCGGACCCGGCCGATCCATGGTTTGCGCATCCCGCCCCCTCTGGCCGACTGAGCACCCGCATGCTCGTTTCATGGGTTGACTTAGGCGTACGGAGTTTATTCCTAGTCTAAGCATACGAAGTTCATTCCCAGTCTAATATCGGACCAGATCGAGGGTTGCGGCAGTAGGATCGGCAACACGAAGAAGGGGACTCGGCCGATCCCGGCTTGTGCATCCTGCCCCTCTGGCCGGCTGAGCACCCGCACGCTCATTTCGTGGGTGGACTTAGGCATAAGGAGTTCATTCCCAGTCTAAGATTGAACCGGATCTAGGGTTGCAGTAGCACATGTTGGTGCCACAATTTTCTTCGCCGGGGCACCATCGCCGGAGCAGCGCCTGAGTACCTGATCGGTGGCATTGGGGTCCCGACTATCGGGGGGCCCGGGGGGGTGTGCGCGCATGATGTGCGATGGGTGCTGGTACTTGGCCCTTATATTGCCCCCTATCCCTCATCAAACCTTGAGAACTCACAACCCCTTAAAGTGCATTTGAGATTTTACAGGTTTGCTGCCAGTAGCCATTAAAGTGTCTGAAATGGGGACACTTTTTTCAAATGGTCACAAAATCTTGTACACTTCGAGTTTTTAGCTGAATTTTTTTCTGCATGCCATCAAAAATACAAGGATCATGTCTACCAAGTTTGGGGTCCAAAACTCCTGCCGAAAAAATTTTAAAAAATCCTGAACTGCAAAAAGTTTCAAAAATCATGAAAAATAGAAAACGAGTCGTCTTGCCATGAAATATCACGTGAAGGTTTAAAGGACCATCGTATGAATTTAAAAGCCAATAAAAATGGCATTGGCATACAGAAATATGAAGATGTGCCTAAACCAACCTACCACCCTATCGATCCACGGCTTGCGCATCCCATCTCTCTGGACGGCGTAGTGCCCGCCCGTCCGTCCGCTCGTTTCGTCGGTTGGTTAGGCATACGGAGTTCAATCCCAGTCTAAGATCGGACTGGACCGAGGGTTGCGGTAGCAAGATTGGCAGCACGCTGAGGGGGACCCGACTGATCCCCGGCTTACGTATCCCACCCCTCTGACCGGCTGAACGCCTGCACGCTCATTTCGTGGGTTGACTTAGGCATACAGAGTTCATTCCTAGTCTAAGCATACGGAGTTCATTCCCAGCTTAAGATCGGACCAGACAGAGGGTTGCGACAGCACATACTGGGCTCGGGCATGTGCTGGTGCTGCATTTTTCTTCGTCGAGGCACCATCGCCGGAGCATCCCCAGAGAACCTGACCAGCGGCATTGGGTTTTGGGGATCGGGGGGGCCGGGGGGGTTTGCGCACATGATGTGCAATGGGTGCTGGTACTTGGCCCTTATATTGGCCCCCTATCCCTCATCAAACCTTGAGAACTCACACCCCCTTAAAGAGCATTTGAGATTTTACAGGTTTGCTGCCAGTAGCCATTAAAGTGTCTAAAATGGGGACACTTTTTTCAAATGGTCACAAAATGTTGTACACTTCGAGTTTTTAGCTGAATTTTTTTGTGCATGCCAAAAAAAATCATGGATCACGTCTACCAAGTTTGGGGCCAAAACTCCTTTCGAAAAAATTTTAAAAAATCTCGAACCGAAAAAAGTTTCAAAAATCATGAAAAATAGAAAGCGAGTCGTCTTGCCATGAAACTCCACGTGAAGGCTTAAGGGACCATTGTATGAATTTACAAGCCATAAAACTGGCATTGGCATGCAAAAATATGAAGATGTGTGAAACCCACCTACCACCCTCTCGATCCACGGCTTGCGCATCCCGTCTCTCTGGCCGGCGTCGTGCCCCCCGCCAACCCGCACATTTCGTCAGTTAGCTTAAGCATACGGAGTTCATTCCCAGTCTAAGATCAGACCGGATCGAGGGTTTCGGTAGTAGGATCGGCAGCACGTAGAGGGGGACCCGGTCGATCCCCGGCTTGCACATCCCACCCTTCTAGACGGTTGAGCACCCGCACACTCGTTTCGTGGATTGACTTAGGCATACGGAGTTCATTCCTAGTCTAAGCATATGGAGTTCATTCCCAGTCTAAGATCGGACCGGACCAAGGGTTGCGACAACACTTGCTGGGCTCGGGCATGTGCTGGTGCTACATTTTTCTTCGTCGGGGCACCATCGCTGGAGAACCTGATCGACGGCATTGGGGTTCCGACGATCGGGGGGCCGGGGGGGAGTGTGCGCACATGATGTGCGATGGGTGCTGGTACTTGGCCCTTATATTGGCCTCCTATCCCTCATCAAACCTTGAGAACTCACACCCCCTTAAAGAGCATTTGAGATTTTACAAGTTTGCTGCCAGTAGCCATTAAAGTGTCTGAAATGGGGACACTTTTTTCAAATGGTCACAAAATCTTGTACACATCGAGTTTTTAGCTGAATTTTTTTGTGCATGCCAAAAAAAATCATGGATCACGTCTACCAAGTTTGGGGCCAAAACTCCTTTCGAAAAAATTTTAAAAAATCTCGAACCGAAAAAAGTTTCAAAAATCATGAAAAATAGAAAGCGAGTCGTCTTGCCATGAAACTCCACGTGAAGGCTTAAGGGACCATTGTATGAATTTACAAGCCATAAAACTGGCATTGGCATGCAAAAATATGAAGATGTGTGAAACCCACCTACCACCCTCTCGATCCACGGCTTGCGCATCCCGTCTCTCTGGCCGGAGTCGTGCCCGCCCTCCCGCCAACCCGCACATTTCGTCAGTTAGCTTAAGCATACAGAGTTCATTCCCAGTCTAAGATCAGACCGGATCGAGGGTTTCGGTAGTAGGATTGGCAGCACGTAGAGGGGGACCCGGTCGATCCCCGGCTTGCACATCCCACCCTTCTAGACGGTTGAGCACCCGCACACTCGTTTCGTGGATTGACTTAGGCATACGGAGTTCATTCCTAGTCTAAGCATATGGAGTTCATTCCCAGTCTAAGATCGGACCGGACCAAGGGTTGCGACAACACTTGCTGGGCTCGGGCATGTGCTGGTGCTACATTTTTCTTCGTCGGGGCACCATCGCTGGAGAACCTGATCGGCGGCATTGGGGTTCCGACGATCGGGGGGCCGGGGGGGAGTGTGCGCACATGATGTGCGATGGGTGCTGGTACTTGGCCCTTATATTGGCCTCCTATCCCTCATCAAACCTTGAGAACTCACACCCCCTTAAAGAGCATTTGAGATTTTACAAGTTTGCTGCCAGTAGCCATTAAAGTGTCTGAAATGGGGACACTTTTTTCAAATGGTCACAAAATCTTGTACACATCGAGTTTTTACCTGAATTTTTTTGTGCATGCAAAAAAAAATACAAGGATCACGTCTACCAACTTTGGGGCCAAAACTCGTTCCGAAGAAATTTTAAAAAATCTCGAACTGCAAAAAGTTTCAAAAATCGTGAAAAATAGAAAACGAGTCGTCTTGCCATGAAACTTCACGTGAAGGCTTAAGGGTCCATTGTATGAATTTACAAGCCATAAAAGTGGCATTGGCATGCAGAAATATGAAGATATGCCTAAACCCACCTACCACCCTATAGATCCACGGCTTGCGCATCCGTCTCTCTAGCCGGCGTAGTGCCCGCCCGCCCGCCTTTCCCGCTCGTTTCGTCGGATGGCTTACGCATACGGAGTTCATTCCCAGTCTAAGATCGGATCGGACTGGGGTTGCAGCAGTAAGATCGACAGCCTGCAGAAGGGGACCTGCCTGATCCTCGGCTTACGCATCCCGCCCCTCTGGCCGGCTGAACGCCCGCACGTTCGTTTTGTGGGTTGACATAGGCATACGGAGTTCATTCCCAGTCTAAGATCGGACCGGACCGAGGTTTGCCATAGCACATGCTGGGCTCGGGCATGTGCTGGTGCCACATTTTTCTTCATTGGGGCACCATCGTCGGAGCATCACCAGAGAACCTGACCGGCGGCATTGGGGTTCCGACGATCGGGGGGGCCGGGGGGGTGTGCGCACATGATGTGCGATGGGTGCTGGTACTTGGCCCTTATATTGGCCCCCTATCCCTCATCAAACCTTAAGAACTCACACCCCCTTAAAGAGCATTTGAGATTTTACAGGTTTGCGGCCAGTAGCCATTGAAGTGTCTGAAATGGGGACACTTTTTTCAAATGGTCACAAAATCTTGTACACTTTGACTTTAGCTGAATTGTTTTGTGCATGCCAACAAAAATACAAGGATCACGTCTAAACCATAAAAAATACAAAACCGCAAAAAGTTTCAAAAATAATTAAAAATAGAAAACGAGTCGTCTTGCCATGAAACTTCATGTGAAGGCTTAAGGGACCATTGTATGAATTTACAAGCCATAAAAATGGCATTGGCATGCAAAAATATGGAGATGTGCCTAAACCCACCTGCCACCCTATCGATCCACGGCTTGCGCATCCCGTCTCTTTGGCAGGCGTAGAGCCCGCCCGCCCGCCCGCTCGTTTCGTCAGTTGGCTTAGGCATACAGGAGTTCATTCCCAGTCTAAGATCTGACTGAACTGAGGGTTTCGGTAGCAGGATCGACAGCACAGAAAGGGGGACCCGGCTGATCCCCGACTTGCCCATCCTGCGCCTCTGGCCGGTTGAGCGCCCGCACGCTCATTTCGTGGGTTGACTTAGGCATACGGAGTTCATTCCCAGTCTAAGCATATGGAGTTCATTCCCAGTCTAAGATCAGACCAGACTGAGGGTTGCAGCAGCATATTCTGGGCTTGGGCATGTGCTGGTGCCGCATTTTTCTTCACCGGGGCACCATCGCCAGAGCATCGCCGAAGAACCTGACCGACGGCATTGGGGTTCTGGCGATCGGGGGGGCCGGGGGGTGTGCGCACATGATGTCCGATGGGTGCTGGTACTTGGCCCTTATATTGGCCCCCTATCCCTCATCAAACCTTGAGAACTCACACCCCCTTAAAGAGCATTTGAGATTTTACAGGTTTGCTACCGGTATCCATTAAAGTGTCTGAAATGGCGACACTTTTTTCAAATGGTCACAAAATCTTGTACACTTCGAGTTTTTAGCTGAATTTTTTTGTGCATGCCAAAAAAAATACAAGGATCACGTCTACCAAGTTTGGGGCCAAAATCCCATAAAAAAGTTTTTTAAAAAATCCCAAACTGAAAAAAGTTTCAGAAATTGTGAAAAATAGAAAACAAGTCGTCTTGCCATGAAACTTCACGTGAAGGCTTAAGGGACCATTGTATGAATTTAGAAGCCACAAAAATGGCATTGGCATGTAGAAATATGAAGATATACCTAAACCCACCAACCACCTAATCGATCCACGGCTTGCGCATCCCATCTCTCTAGCCGGCATAGTGCCCGCCCTCCCGCCAGCCTACTCGTTTCATCGGTTGGCTTAGGCATACGGAGTTCATTCCCCGTCTAAGATTGGACTAGACTGAGGGCTATGGTAGCAGGATCAGCAACATGCAGAGGGGGACTCGCCCGATCCCCAGCTTGCACATCCCGCCCCTCTGGTCGGTTGAGCACCCGCACACTCGTTTCATGGGTTGACTTAGGCATACAGAGTTCATTCCCAGTCTAAGCATACGGAGTTCATTCCTAATCTAAGATCGGATGGGACCGAGGGTTGTGGCAGCACATGCTGGGCTCGAGCATGTGTTGGTGCCACATTTTTCTTCGCCAGGGTACCATTGTCGGAGCATCGCCGGAGAACCTGAACGACGGCATTGGGCTTTCGGCGATCGGGGGGGCCGGGGGGTGTGCACACATGATGTGCGATGGGTGGTGGTACTTGGCTCTTATATTGGCCCCCTATCCCTCATCAAACCTCAAGAACTCAAACCCCCTTAAAGAGCATTTGAGATTTTACAGGTTTGCTGCCAGTAGCCATTAAAGTCTCTGAAATAGGGACACTTTTTTCAAATGGTCACAAAATCTTGTACACTTCGATTTTTTAGCTGAATTTTTTTGGGCATGCCAAAAAAAATACAAGGATCACGTCTACCAAGTTTGGGGCTAAAACTCCTTCCAAAAAAATTTTAAAAAATCCCAAACCGTAAAAAGTTTTGAAAATCATGAAAATAGAAAATGAGTCGTCTTGCCTTAAAACTCCACATGAAGGCTTAAGGGACCATTGTATGAATTTACAAGCCATAAAAATGGCATTGGCACACAGAAATATTAAGATGTGCCTAAAATCACCTACCACCCTATCGATCCACGGCTGGCGCATCCCATCTTTCTGGTCGGCATAGTGCCCGCGCGCCCGGCCGCCCGCTCGTTTCACCGGTTGGCTTAGGCATACGAAGTTCATTCCTAGTCTAAGATCAGACCAGACCGAGGGTTAAAGAAGTAGGATTGATGGCACGTAGAAGGGGACCCGATCGATCCCCGGCTTGCACATCCCGCCCTTCTAGCCGCCTGAGCACCGCATGCTCATTTTTTTGGTTGACTTAGGCATACGGAGTTCATTCCCAGTCTAAGCATACGGAGTTCATTGCCAATCTAAGATCGGAACAGGACCGAGGGTTCCGGCAGCACATGCTAGGCTCGAGCATGTGTTGGTGCCGTATTTTTCTTCATCGGGGGACCATCGTCGGAGCATCGTCGGAGAACTTGACCGACTGCATTAGGGTTCCGACGATCGAGGGGGCCGGGGTGGTTATGCATACATGATGTGCGATGGGTGCTGGTACTTGGCCCTTAAATTGGCCCCCTATCCCTCATCAAACCTCAAGAACTCACACCCCCTTAAAGAGCATTTGAGATTTTACAGGTTGCTTGCAGTAGCTATTAAGTGTCTAAAATAGGGACACTTTTTTCAAATGGTCATAAAATCTTGTACACATCGAGTTTTTAGCTGAAGTTTTTTGTGCATGCCAACAAAAATACAAGGTTCACGTCTACCAAGTTCGAGGCCCAAACACCTACTAAAAAAATTTTTCAAAATCTCGAACCGTAGAAAGTTTCAAAAATCCTGAAAAATAGAAAAAGGGTCGCCTTGCCATGAAACTTCACGTGAAGGCTTAAGAGACTATTGTATGAATTTACAAGCCATAAAAATGGCATCGGCATGCAGAAATATGAAGATGTGACTAAACCCACCTACCAACTTATCGATTCACAGCTTGCGCATCCCGTCTCTTTGGCCGACGTAGCGCCTGCTCGCCCGCTCGTTTAATCGGTTGGCTTAGGCATACAGAGTTCATTCCCAATCTAAGATCAGACCAGACTGAGGGTTGCGGTAGCAGGATCGACTGCACGTAGAGGGGGAGTCAATCGATCCCAGGCTTGCGCATCCCACCCCTCTGGCCGACTGAGCACCCGTACGCTCGTTTCGTGGGTTGACTTAGGCATACGGAGTTCATTCCCAGTCTAAGCATACCGAGTTGATTCCCAGTCTAAGATCGGATCGGATCGAGGGTTGCGGCAGCACATGCTAGGCTCGGGAATGTGTTGGTGCCGCATTTTTCTTCACCGGCAGCACATGATGTGCGATGGGTGCTGGTACTTGGCCTTTATATTGGCCCCCTATCCCTCATCAACCTCTAGAACTCATACCCCCTTAAAGAGCATTTGAGATTTTACAGGTTTGCTGCTAGTAGGCATTAAAGTGTCTGAAATGGGGACACTTTTTTCGAATGGTCACAAAATCTTGTACACTTCAAGTTTTTAGCTGAATTTTTTTATGCATGCCAAAAAAATACAAGGGTCATGTCCACCAAGTTTGGGGCCAAAACTCCTTCCGAAAAAATTTTAAAAATTCTTGAACCCCAAAAAGTTTCAAAAATCGTGAAAAATACAAAATGAGTCGTCTCGCCATGAAACTTCACCTGAAGGCTTAAGAGACCATTGTATGAATTTACAAGCCATAAAAATGTCATTGGCACACAGAAATATGAAAATGTGCCTCGACCCACCTACCACCCTATTGATCCACGGCTTGCGCATCCCGTCTCTCTGGCCGGCGTAGTGCCCGCCCGCCCGCCCGCTCGTTTCGTCGGTTGGCTTAGGCATACGAAGTTCATTCCCAGTCTAAGATCAAACCAGATCGATGGTTGCAGTAGCAGGATCAGCAGCACACAGAGAGGGACCCGGTTGATCCCCAGCTTGCGCATCCCGCCCCTCTAGCCAGTTGAACACCTGCACGTTCGTTTCGTGGGTTGACTTAGGCATACGGAGTTCATTCCCAGTCTAAGCATACGGAGTTCATTCCCAGTCTAAGATCGGACCGGACCGAGGGTTGCAGCAGCACATGCTGGGCTCAGGCATGTGTTGGTGCCGCATTTTTCTTCATCGGGGCACCATCGTCGGAGCATCGTCGGAGAACCTGACCGACGACATTGGGGTTTCGACGATCCGGGGGGCCGGGGGGTGTCCGCCCATTATGTGCGATGGGTTCTGGTACTTGGCCCTTATATTGGTCCCCTATCCCTCATCAAACCTCCAGAACTCACACCCCCTTAAAGAGCATTTGAGATTTTACAGGTTTGCTGCTAGTAGCCATTAAAGTATCTGAAATGGGGACACTTTTTTGAAATGGTCACAAAATCTTGTTCACTTCGAGTTTTTAGCTGAATTTTTTTTTGCATGCCAACAAAAATACAAGGATCCCGTCTACCAAGTTTGGGGCCAAAACTCCTTCGAAAAAAATTTTAAAAATCACGAACCGTAAAAAGTTTCAAAAATCGTGAAAAATAGAAAACGAGTCATCTTGCCATGGAACTTCACGTGAAGGCTTAAGGGTCCATTGTATGAATTTACAAGCCATAAAAATGACATTGGCACACAGAAATATGAAGATGTGCCTAAACCCACATACAACCCTATCGATCCACGGCTTGCGAATCCCGTCTCTCTAGCCGGCGTAGTGCCCGCCCGCTCGTTTCGTCGGTTGGCTTAGGCATACGGAGTTCATTCCCAGTCTAAGATCAGACCAGACCAAGGGTTGCGGCACGCAGAGGGGGCCCGATCGATCTCCGGCTTGCGCATCCAGCCCCTCTAGCCGACTGAGCACCCGCAAACTCGTTTTGTGGGTTGACTTAGGCATACGGAGTTCGCTCCCAATCTAAGCATACAGAGTTCATTCCCAGTCTAAGATCAGATCGGACCAATGGTTGCGGTAGCACATACTGGGCTTGGGCATGTGCTGGTGCCACATTTTTCTTCGTCGGGGCACCATCGTCGGAGCATCGTCGAAGAACCTGACTTGCGGCATTGGGGTTCCGACGATCGTGGGGGCCGGGGGGGTGTGCGCACATGATGTGCGATGGGTGGTGGTACTTGGCCCTTATATTGGCCCCCCATCCCTTATCAAACCTCGAGAACTCACACCCCTTCAAGAGCATTTGAGATTTTACAGTTTTGCTGCCAGTAGCCATTAAAGTGTTTGAAATAGGGACACTTTTTTCAAATTGTCATAAAATCTTGTACACTTCTAGTATTTAGCTAAATTTTTTTGTGCATGCCAACAAAAATACAAGGATGATGTCTACCAAGTTTGGGGCCAAAACTCTTTCCGAAAAAATTTTACAAAATCCCGAACCGTAAAAAGTTTCAAAAATCCTGAAAAATAGAAAACGAGTCGTCTTGCCATGAAACTTCACGTGAAGGCTTAAGGGACCATTGTATGAATTTACAAGCCATAAAAATGGTATTGGCACATAGAAATATGAAGATGTGCCTAAACCTACCTACCACCCTATCGATCCAAGGCTTACGCATCCCGTCTCTCTGGCCGACGTAGTGCCCGCCCGCCCGCCCACCCGCTTGTTTCGTCGATTGGCTTAGGCATACGGAGTTCATTCCCAGTCTAAGATTGGACCATACTGAGGGTTACAGCAGCAGGATCGGTAGCATGCAGAGGGGGACCCGGCCGATCCCCGGCTTGCGCATCCCGCCCCTTTGGCCGGCTGAGCACCTGCACGCTCGTTTCGTGGGTTGACTTAGGCATACGAAGTTCATTCCCAGTCTAAGCATACGGAGTTCATTCCCAGTCTAAGATCAGACTGGACCGAGGGTTGCGGTAGCATATGCTAGGCTCGGGCAAGTGTTAGAGTCGCATTTTTCTTTGCCGGGGCATCATCTCCAGGGCATCATTGGAGAACCTAACCGGCGGCATTAGGGTTTCGGTGATCGGGGGGACCGGGGGGGGTGTGCGCACATGATGTGCGATGGGTGCTGGTACTTGGCCCTTCTATTGGCCCCCTATCCCTCATCAAACCTTGAGAACTCACACCCCCTTAAAGAGCATTTGAGATTTTACAGGTTTACGGCCAGTAGCCATTAAATTGTCTGAAATGGGGACACTTTTTTCAACTGTTCACAAAATCTTGTACACTTCGAGTTGTTAGCTGAATATTTTTGTGCATGTCAACAAACTACAAGGATCACGTCTACCAAGTTTGTGGAAAAAACTCCTTCCGAAAAATTTTTAAGAAATCACGAACCGTAAAAAGTTTCAAAAATCATGAAAAATAGAAAACGAGTCGTCTTGCCATGAAACTTCACGTGAAGGCTTAAGGGACCATTGTATGAATTTACAAGCCATAAAAATGGCATTGGCACGCATAAATATAAAGATGTGCCTAAACCCACCTACCACCCTATCGATCCACGGCTTGCGCATCCCGTCTCTCTGGCCGACGTAGTGCCCGCCTGCCCGCCCGCTCGTTTCGTCGGTAGTAGGATCAACAGCACGCAGAGGGGGACCCGACCGATCCCCGGCTTGCGCATCCCACCCCTCTGGCCGGCTGAGCGCCCGCACGCTCGTTTCGTGGGTTGACTTAGGCATACGGAGTTCATTCCCAGTCTAAGATCAGACCGGATCGAGGGTTGCGACAGCACATCCTGGGCTCAGGCATGTGCTGGTGCCACATTTTTCTTCGGTGAGGGCACCATCGTCGGAGCATCGCGCGGAGAACCTGACCAGCAGCATTAGGGTTCTAACGATCGGGGGGGCTAGGGGGTGTGCGCACATGATGTGTGATGCGTGCTGGTACTAGGCCCTTATATTGGCCCCATATCCCTCATCAAACCTCGAGAACTCACACCCCCTTAAAGAGCATTTGAGATTTTACAGGTTTGCTGCCAGTAGCCATTAAAGTGTCTGAAATGGGGACACTTTTTTCAAATAGTCACAAAATCTTGTACACTTTGAGTTTTTAGCTGAATTTTTTTATGCATGCGAAAAAAAATACAAGGATCACGTCTACCAAGTTTGGTGCAAAAACTCCTTCCGAAAAAATTTTAAAACATCCCGAACCCAAAAAGTTTCGAAATCGTGAAAAAGAGAAAACGAGTCGTCTTGCCATAAAACTTCACGTTAAGGCTTAAGGGACCATTGTATGAATTTACAAGCCATAAAAATGGCATTGGGACACAGAAATATGAAGATGTGCCTGAACCCACTTACCACCCTACGGATCCACGGCTTATGCATCCCGTCTCTCTGGCCGACGTAGTGTCCGCCCGCCTGCCCGCTCGTTTCGTCAGTTGGCTTAGGCATACGGAGTTCATTCCTAGTCTAAGATCGAACCGGACCAAGGGTTGTGGCAGCAAGATTGACAGCATGCAGAGGGGGACCCGACCGATCCCCGGCTTGCGCATCCCGCCCCTCTGGCCGGCTGAGCATCCGTACGCTCGTTTCATGGGTTGACTTGGGCATACAGAGTTCATTCCCAGTCTAAGCATACAGAGTTCCTTCCAAGTCTAAGATCGGACCGGATCGAGGGTTACAACAGCACAAGCTGGGCTCGGGCATGTGCTGGAGCTACCTATTTCTTCATCAGGGCACCATCACCGGAGCATCACCAGAGAACCTGACTGGCGGCATTGGGGTTCCGGCGATCGGGCGAGGTCGGGGGGGATGTGCGCACATGATGTGCGATGGGTGCTGGTACTTGGCCCTTATATTGGCCCCCTATCCCTCATCAAACCTCGAGAACTCACACCCCCTTAAAGAGCATTTGAGATTTTACAGGTTTGCTGCCAGTAGCCATTAAAGTGTCTAAAATGGGGACACTTTTTTCAAATGGTCACAAAATCTTGTACACTTCGAGTTTTTAGCTGAATTTTTTTGTGCATACCAAAAAAAATACAAGAATAATGTCTACCAAGTTTAGGGCCAAAATTCCTTCCGAAAAAATTTTAAAAAATCTCGAACTGTAAAAAGTTTGAAAAATCGTAAAAAATAGAAAACGATTCGTCTTGCCATGAAACTTCACGTGAAGGCTTAAGGGACCATTGTATGAATTTACAGGCCATAAAAATGGCATTGGCATATTGAAATACGAAGATGTGCCTAAACCCACCTACCACCCTATCGATCCATGGCTTGTGCATCCCGTCTCTTTGGCCGGCGTAGTGCCCGCCCACACACCCGTCCGTTCGTTTCATCGGTTGGCTTAGGCATACGGAGTTCATTCATAGTCTAAGATCGAACCAGATTGAGGGTTGTGGCAGCAGGATTGGCAGCACGCAGAGGGGGACCCGACCGATCCCCGGCTTTTGCATCCCGCCCCTCTGGCCGGCTGAGCAGCTCGCACGCTCGTT
This sequence comes from Durio zibethinus, assembly GCF_002303985.1. The sequence goes on from NW_019168048.1 coordinate 14,016,908, forward strand.
TCGTGGGTTGACTTAGGCATACGACTTCATTCCCAGTCTAAGCATACGGAGTTCATTCCCAGTCTAAGATCAGACCAGATCGAGTGGTTACGACAGCACATACTGGGCTCGGGGCATGTGCTGGGTGCCACTTTTTCTTCGTCGAGGCACCATCGTGAGAGCATCGCGCGGAGAACCTGACCAGCGGCATTAGGGTTCTAACGATCGGGGGGGCCAGGGGGTGTGCGCACATGATGTGCGATGGGTGCTGGTACTTGCCCTTATATTGGCCCCATATCCCTCATCAAACCTCGAGAACTCACACCCCTTAAAGAGCATTTGAGATGTTACAGGTTTGCTACCCAGTAGCCATTAAAGTGTCTTAAATGGGGACACTTTTTTCAAATGGTCACAAAATCTTGTACACTTCGAGTTTTTAGCTGAATTTTTTTGTGCATGCCAACAAAAATACAAGGATCATCTCTACCAAGTTTGGGGCCAAAACTCCTTCCAAAAAAATTCAAAAAAAAATCCCGAACCGCAAAAAGTTTTGAAAATCGTGAAAATTAGAAAACAAGTCATCTTGCCATGAAACTTCACGTGAAGGCCTAAGGGACCATTGTATGAATTTGCAAGCCATAAAAATGGCATTGGCATGCAGAAATATGAAGATGTTGCTAAACCCACCTACCACTCTATCGATCCACGGCTTGTGCATCCCGCCTCTCTGGTCGGCGTAGTGCTCGCCCGCCTGCCCGCTCGTTTTGTCGGCTTGCCTAGGTATACGGAGTTCATTCCCAGTCTAAGATCAGACCGGACTGAGGGTTTTGGCAGCAGGATCGGTAGCATGCAGAGGGGGACCCGGTTGATCCCCGGCTTGCGCATCCCGCCCCTCTGGCCGACTGAGCGCCCCCACGCTCGTTTCGTGGGTTGACTTTATTACCAGTCTAAGCATACGGAGTTTCATTACCAATCTAAGATTTGGATCGGGATCCGAGGGTTGCGGCAGCACATGCTGGGCCTCGAACATGTGTTGGTGCCACATTTTTCTTCGCGGGGCACAATTTTCGAAGCATCGTCGGAGAACCTGACCTGATGGCATTGGGGTTCCGACGATCGGGGGCCGGGTGGGGCTTGGCTGCAACATGATGTGGAATGGGTGCTCGGTACTTAGCCCCTTTATATTGGCCCCCTATCCCTCATCAAACCTCAGAGAACTTCACACCTCCCTTAAAGAGCATTTGAGATTTTTACAAGGTTTGCTGCCCCAGTAGCCATTAAAGTGTCATAAAATGTTGGACACTTTTTGTCAAATGGCCACAAAATCTTGTACACTTCGAGTTTTTAGCTGAATTTTTTTGTTGCTTGCCAACAAAAATACAAGGATCACGTCTACCAAGTTTGGGGGCCAAACTCGTTCTGTAAAATTTTAAAAAAATCACGAACCGGCAAAAAGTTTTAAAAAAATCATGCAAATATAGAAACGATCGTTCTGCACATTGAAAATTCACGTGAAGGCTTAAGGGACCATTGTATGAATTTACAAGTCATAAAAATGGGCATTGGCATGCCAGAATATGAAGATGTGCCTAAATCCCACCTACCACCGTATCGATCCATGGTTTGCGCATCCCGTCTCTCTGGCCGACGTAGTGCCCGCCCGCCCGCTCGTTCTCGGTTGCTTAGGCATACGGAGTTCATTCCCAGTCTAAGATCAGACCGGACTGAGGGTTGGGTAGCAGGATCGACAGCACGCAAAAGGGGACCGGTCGATCCCCAGCTGCGCATCTCGCCCCTCTGGCCGGCTGAGCACCCGCCGCCTCATTTTTACGGGTATTGACTTACGCATACGGAGTTCATTCCAGTCTAAGATCAGTCCAGACAAGGGTTGCGGCAGCACTGCTGGGCTCGGGCATGTGCTGGTGCCGCATTTTTCTTCACCAGGGCACCATCGTCAGAGCATCGCCGGAGAACCTGACCGACGGCATTGGGCTTCCGGCGATCGAGGGGTGGGGGGTGTGCGCGCATGATGTGCGATGGGTGCTCGTACTTGGCCCTTATATTGGCCCCATATCCCTCATCAAACCTCGAGAACTCATACCCCCTTAAAGAGCATTGAGATTTTACAGGTTTACTGCCAGTAGCCATTAAAGTGTCTGAAATGGGGACACTTTTTTCAAATGGTCACAAAATGTTGTACACTTCGAGTTTTTAGCTGAATTTTTTTGTGCATGCCAACAAAAATACAAGGATCACGTCTACCAAGTTTGGTGCCAAAACTCCTTCCAAAAAAATTCAAAAAAAATCCAGAACAGTAAAAAGTTTTGAAAATCGTGAAAATTAGAAAACGAGTCGTCTTGCCATGAAACTTCACGTGAAGGCCTAAGGGACCATTGTATGAATTTGCAAGCCATAAAAATGGCATTGGCATGCAGAAATATGAAGATGTGGCTAAACCCACCTACCACTCTATCGATCCACGGCTTGCGCATCCCGCCTCTCTGGCCGGTGTAGTGCTCGCCCACCTGCCCGCTCGTTTTGTCGGTTTGCTTAGGCATACGGAGTTCATTCGTAGTCTAAGATCAGATCAGACTGAGGGTTGTGGTAGCAGGATCGATAGCATGCAGAGGGGACCTGGCCGATCCTCGGCTTGCGCATCCCACCCCTCTGGCCGGCTGAGCGCCCCCACGCTTGTTTCGAGGGTTGACTTAGGCATACGGAGTTCATTCCCAGTCTAAGCTTACGGAGTTCATTCCCAGTCTAAGATCGGACCGGACCGAGGGTTGCTGCAGCACACACTAGGCTCGGGCATGTGCTGGTGCCACATTTTTCTTCGTCAGGGCACCATCACCAGAGCATCATCGCAGAACCTGACCAGCGACATTGAGGTTTCGGTGATTGGGGGGCCGGGGGGTGTGCGCGCATGATGTGCGACAGGTGCCGATACATGGCCCTTATATTGGCCCCCTATCCCTCATCAAACCTCGAGAACTCACACCCCCTTAAAGAGCATTAGAGATTTTACAGATTTGCTGCCATTAGCCATTAAAGTGTCTGAAATGGGGACACTTTTATCAAATGGTCACAAAATCTTGTACACTTTGAGTTTTGAGCTGAAATTTTTTGTGCATGCCAAAAAAAATACAAGGATCACATCCACCAAGTTTGGGGCCAAAACTACTTCCAAAAATATTTTAAAAAATCCAAAACCGTAAAAACTTTCGAAAATCGTGTAAAATAGAAAATGAGTCATCTTGCCATGAAACTTCATGTGAAGGCTTAAGGGACCATTGTATGAATTTACAAGCCATAAAAATGGCATTGGCCTAGGCAGAAATATGAAGATATGCCTAAACCCACCTACCACCCTATCGATCCACGGTTTGTGCATCCCGTCTCTCTGGCCGACGTAGTGCTCGTCCGCCTGCTCGTTTCATCGATTGGCTTAGGCTTACGTAGTTCATTCGCAGTCTAAGATCAGGCCAAACTGAGGGTTGCGGCAGCAGGATCGACAGCACGCAAAAGGGGACCTTACTGATCCCCTGCTTACACATCCTGCCCCTCTAGCCAGCTGAGCGCCCGCACGCTCATTTCGTGGGATGACTTAGGCATACGGAGTTCATTCCCAGTCTAAGATCGGACCAGACCAAGGGTTGCAGCAGCACATGCTGGGCTTCGGCATGTGCTGGTGCCGCATTTTTCTTCGTCGGGGCACCATCGTCGGAGCATCATCGGAGAACCTAACCGGTGGCATTGGGCTTCCGACGATCGGGGGGGTGGGGGGTGTGTGCACATGATGTGCGATGGGTGCTCGTACTTGGCCCTTATATTGGCCCCCTATCCCTCATCAAACATTGAGAACTCATACCCCCTTAAAGAGCATTTGTGATTTTACAGGTTTACTGCCACTAGCCACTAAAGTGTCTGAAATGGGGACACTTTTTTCAAATGGTCACAAAATCTTGTACACTTTGAGTTTTTAGCTGAATTTTTTTGTGCATGCCAACAAAAATACAAGGATCACGTCTACCAAGTTTGGGGCCAAAACTCCTCTCGAAAGAATTCAAAAAAAATCTTGAACCGTAAAAAGTTTCTAAAATCATGAAAAATAGAAAACGAGTCATCTTGCCATGAAACTTCACATGAAGGCTTAAGGGACCATTGTATGAATTTGCAAGCCATAAAAATGGCATTGGCATGAAGAAATATGAAGATGTGCCTAAAATCACCTATCGCCCTACCGATCCACGGCTTGCGCATCCCGTCTCTCTGGCCGATGTAGTGCCTACCCGCCTGCCTGTCTGCTCATTCCGTCGGTTGGCTTAGGCATACGGAGTTCATTCCCAGTCTAAGATCGGACCGAACCAAGGGTTGCGGTAGCAGGATCGAGAGTACGCATAGGGGAACCTAACCGATCCCCGGCTTGCACATCCTGCCCTCTGGCCGGCGTAGTGCCCGCCCGCTCGCCCGTCCGCCCGCCTGCCCGCTCATTTCGTTGGCTTAGGCATACGGAGTTCATTCCCAGTCTAAGATCAGACCAGACCGAGGGATGCGGCAGTAGGATCAATAGCATGCAGAGGTGGACCCGACCGATCCCCGGCTTACACATCCCGCCCCTCTGGCCGGTTGAGCGCCCGTACGCTCGTTTCGTGGGTTGACTTAGGCATACGAAATTCATTCCCAGTCTAAGCGTACGGAGTTCATTCCCAGTCTAAGAACAGATCGGACCGAGGGTTGCGGCAGCACATGGTGGCCTCGGGCATGTGCTAGTGCTGCATTTTTCTTCGCCGAGGCACCATCGCCGGTGCATGCCTGGAGAACCTGACCGACGGCATTAGGGTTTCAGCGATCGAGGGGCCGAGGGGGTGTGCGCTCATGATGTACGATCTGTGCTGGTACTTGGCCCTTATATTGGCCCCCTATCCCTCATCAAACCTCTAGAACTCACACCCCGTTAAAGAGCATTTGAGATTTTACAGGTTTGCTGCCAGTAGCAATTAAAGTGTCTGAAATGGGGACACTTTTTTCAAATGGTCACAAATCTTATACACTTTAAGTTTTTAGCTGTAATTTTTTTGTGCATGCCAACAAAAATACAAGGGATCACATCTACCAAGTTTGGGCCAAAATCCTTTCCAAAAAATTTTAAAAAATCTCGAACCGGAAAAAGTTTCAAAAATCATGAAAAATAGAAAACGAGTCGTCTTGCCATGAAACTTCACGTTGAAGGCTCAGGGACCATTGTATGAATTTACAAGCCATAAAAATGGCATTGCATGCATAAATATAAAGATGTGCCTAAACCCACCTACCACCCTATCGATCCAGGCTTGCGTTCCCGTCTCTCTCCCTGTATAGTGCCCGCGCCTGCCCTACCCGTCGTTTCATCTGTTGGCTTAGGCATACGGAGTTCATTCCCAGTCTAAGATCAGACCAGACTGAGGGTTACGGTAGCAGGATCGACAGCACGCAGAGGGGAACCCGGTCGAACCCCGGCTTGCGAATCCCGCCCCTCTAGCTGGCTGAGCGCCCGTACGCTCGTTTCATGGGTTGACTTAGGCATACGGAGTTCATTCCTAGTCTAAGCATACGGAGTTCATTCCCAGTCTAAGATCGGACCGGACCGAGGGTAGTAACAGCACATGCTGGGCTTGGGCATGTGCTGGTGCCACATTTTTCTTCACCGGGGCACCATCGTCGGAGCATCGTCGGAGAACCTGACCGGCGGCATTGGGGTTTCGGCGATCGGGGGGGCCGGGGGGGTGTGCGCACATGATGTGTGATGGGTGCTGGTACTTGGCCCTTATATTGGCCCCCTATCCCTCATCAAACCTCGAGAACTCAAACCCCCTTAAAGAGAATTTGAGATTTTACAGGTTTGTTGCCAGTAGCCATTAAAGTGTCTGAAATGGGGACACTTTTTTCAAATAGTCACAAAATCTTGTACACTTCCAGTTTTTAGCTAAAATTTTTTGTGCATGCCAACAAAAATACAAGGATCACATCTACCAAGTTTGGGGCCAAAACTCCTTCCGAAAAAATTTTAAAAAATCTCGAACCGGAAAAAGTTTCAAAAATCGTGAAAAATAGAAAACGAGTCGTCTTGCGATGAAACTTCACGTGAAGGCTTAAGGGACCATTGTATGAATTTACAAGCCATAAAAATGGCATTGGCATGCAGAAACATAAAGATGTGCCTAAACCCACCTACCACCCTATCGATCCAAGGCTTGCGTGTCCCGTCTCTCTCGCCTGCATAGTGCCCGCCCGCCTGCCTACCCGTTCGTTTCATCTGTTGGCTTAGGCATACAGAGTTCATTCCCAGTCTAAGATTAGACCAGACTAAGGGTTGCGGCAGCAGGATCGACAGCACGCAGAGGGGAACCCGGCCAAACCCCGGCTTACGAATCCCGCCCCTCTAGCTGGCTGAGCGCCCGCACGCTCGTTTCGTGGGTTGACTTAGGCATACGGAGTTCATTCCCAGTCTAAGCATACGGAGTTCATTCCCAGTCTAAGATTGGACCGGACCGAGGGTTGTGGTAGCACATGCTGGGCTCGGGCATGTGCTGGTGCTGCATTTTTCTTCGCTGGGGCACCATCGTCGGGGAACCTGACTGGCGGCATTAGGGTTCCGACAATCGGGGGGGCCGGGGGGTGTGCGCACATGATGTTCGATGGGTGCTGGTACTTGACCCTTGTATTGGCCCCCTATCCCTCATCAAACCTCCAGAACTCACACCCCCTTAAAGAGCATTTGAGATTTTATAGGTTTGCTGCCAGTAGCCATTAAAGTGTCTCAAATGGGGACACTTTTTTCAAATGATCACAAAATCTTGTACACTTCGAGTTTTTGGCTGAATTTTTTGGTGCATGCCAACAAAAATGCAAGGATCATGTCTACCAAAGTTAGGGGCCAAAACTCCTTTTGAAAAAATTTTAAAAAATCCCGAACTGCAAAAAGTTTCAAAAATCTTGAAAAATAAAAAATGAGTCGTCTTGCCATGAAACTTCACGCGAAGGCTTAAGGGACCATTGTATGAATTTACAAGCCATAAAAATGGCATTGGCACACAGAAAATATGAAGATGTGCCTAAACCCACCTACCACCGTATCGATCCACGGCTTGCGCATCCCGTCTCTCTGACCGACGTAGTGCCCGCCCGCCTGCCCTCCCGCTCGTTACGTCGGTTGGCTTAGGCATACGGAGTTCATTCCTAATCTATGATCAGACCGGACCAAGGGTTACGGCAGCAGGATCGGCAGCACGCAGAGGGGGACCCGTCTGATCCCCGACTTGCGCATCCTGCCCCTCTGGCCAGCTGAGCGCCCGCACGCTCGTTTCATGGGTTGACTTAGGCATACGGAGTTCATTCCCAGTCTAAGCATACGGAGTTGATTCCAAGTCTAAGATCGGACCGGACCGAGGGTTACGGTAGCACATGCTAGGCTCGGGCTTGGGCTAGTGCCGCATTTTTCTTCATCGGGGCACCATCGTCGGAGCATCGTCAGAGAACCTAACCGGCGGCATTTGTGTTCCAACAATCGGGGGGCCAGGGGGGTCTGCGCACATGATGTGCGATGGGTGCTGGTACTTGGCCCTTATATTGGCCCCCTATCCCTCATCAAACCTCGAGAACTCACACCCCCTTAAAGAGCTTTTGAGATTTTATAGGTTTGCTGCCAGTAGCCATTAAAGTGTCTGAAATGGGGACACTTTTTTCAAATGGTCACAAAATCTTGTACACTTCCAGTTTTTAGCTGAATTGTTTTGTGCATGCCAACAAAAATACAAGGATCACGTCTACCAAGTTTGGGGCCAAAATTCCTTCCAAAAAAATTTTAAAAAATCCTGAACCGTAAAAAGTTTCAAAAATCGTGAAAAATAGAAAACGAGTCATCTTGCCATGAAACTTCACGTGAAGGCTAAAGGGACCATTGTATGAATTTACAAGCCATAAAAATGGCATTGGCACGTGGAAATATGAAGATGTGCCTAAACCCACCTACCACCCTATCGATCCACGGCTTGCGCATCCCGTCTCTCTGGCCGACGTAGTGCTCGCCCGCCCGTCCGCCTGCTCATTTCGTCGGTTGGCTTAGGCATAGGGAGTCCATTCCCAGTCTAAGATTGAACCAGACTGAGGGTTGTGGTAGCAGGATCGACAACACGTAGAGGGGGACCCGGTTGATCCTCGGCTTACGCATCCTGCCCCTCTGGTCGACTGAGCGCCTGCAAGCTCGTTTCGTGGGTTGACTTAGGCATACGGAGTTCATTCCCAGTCTAAGCATACGGAGTTCATTCCCAGTCTAATATCTGACCGGACCGAGGGATGCGACAGCATATCGTAGGCTCGGGCATGTGCTGGTGCCGCATTTTTCATCACCGGGGCACCATCACCGGAGCATCGCCGGAGAACCTGACCGATGGTATTGGGGTTCCGACGAGCGGGGGGGCCGAGGGGGTTGTGCGCACATGATGTGCGATGGGTGCTGGTACTTGGCCCTTATATTGGCCCCCTATCCCTCATCAAACCTCGAGAACTCACACCCCCTTAAAGAGCATTTGAGATTTTACAGGTTTGCTGCCAGTAGCCATTAAAGTGTGTGAAATGGGGACACTTTTTTCAAATGGTCACAAAATCTTGTACACTTCGAGTTTTTAGCTGAATTTTTTGTGCATGCCAACAAAAATACAAGGATCACGTCTACCAAGTTTAGGGCCGAAACTCCTTTCAAAAAAAGTTTAGAAAATCTCAAACTGCAAAAAGTTTCAAAAATTATGAAAAATAGAAAACGAGTCGTCTCGCCATGAAACTTCACGAGAAGGCTTAAAGGACCATTGTATGAATTTAAAAGCCATAAAAATGGCATTGGCACCCAAAAATATGTAGATGTGCCTAAACCCACCTACCACCCTATCGATCCACGGATTGCGCATCCTGTCTCTCTGGCCGGCGTAGTGCGTGCCCGCCCTCCCACTTGCTCGTTTCATCGGTTGGCTTAGGCATACGGTGTTCATTCCCAGTCTAAGATCGAATCGAACTGCGGGTTGCGGCAGTACGCAGAGGGGGACCCTACCGATCCCCGGTTTACAAATCCCGCCCCTCTGGCCGGCTGAGCGCCCACAGGCTCGTTTCGTGGGTTGATTTAGGCATATGGAGTTCATTCCCAATCTAAGCATACAGAGTTCATTCCCAGTCTAAGATCGGATCGGACCGAGGGTTACAGCAGCACATGCTGGGCTTGGGCATGTGTTGGTGCCATATTTTTCTTTGCCGGGGCACCATCACCAGAGCATCGCTGGAGAACCTGACCGGCGGCATTGGGGTTCTGACGATCAGACCAGACCGAAGGTTGTGACAGCAAGATCGACAGCATGCAGAGGGGGACCTGGCCGATCCCCGACTTACGCATCCCGCCCCTCTAGCCGGCTGAGTGCCCGCGCGCTCGTTTCATGGGTTCACTTAGGCATACGGAGTTCATTCCCAGTCTAAGCATACGGAATTCATTCCCAGTCTAAGATCGGACCGGATCGAGGGTTCCGATAGCAGATGCTGGGCTCGGGCAAGTGCTGGTGCCAGATTTTTCTTCGTCGGGGCACCATCGCCGGAGCATCATCGGAGAACCTAACTGGCGGCATTGGGTTCCGACGATCGGGGGGCTGGGGTTGTGCGAACATGATGGGCGATGGGTTCTGGTACTTGGCCTTTATATTGGCCCCCTATCCCTCATCAAACCTCGAGAACTCACACCCCCTTAAAGAGCATTTAAGATTTTGCAGGTTTGCTGCCAGTAGCCATTAAAGTGTCTGAAATGGGGACACTTTTTTCAAATGGTCACAAAATCTTGTACACTTCGAGTTTTTAGATGAATTTTTTTGTGCATTCCAAAAAAAAAAAACAAGGATCACAGCTACCAAGTTTCAGGCCAAAACTCCTTCTGAAAAAAATTTTAAAAAATCTCGAATCGCAAAAAGTTTCAAAAATCGTGAAAAATACAAAACGAGTCGTCTTGCCTTGAAACTTCACCTGAAGGCTTAAGGGACCATTGTATGAATTTACAAGCCATAAAAATGGCATTCGCATGCAGAAATATGAAGATGTGCCAAAACCCACCTACCACCCTATCAACCAACGGCTTGTGCATCCCGTCTCTCTAGCCAGCGTTGTGCCCGCCCGCCCGCCCGCTCGTTTCGTCGGTTGGCTTAGGCATACGGAGTTCATTCCCAGTCTGAGATCAGACCATACCGAGGGTTGCGGTAGCAGGATCGACAACACGCAAAGGGGGACTCGGTCGATCCCTGATTTGTGCATCCTGCCCCTCTGGCCGGCTGAGCGCCCGCACGCTCGTTTCGTTGGTTGACTTAGGCATACGGAGTTCATTCCCAGTCTAAGATCGGATCGGACTGAGGGTTGTGGCAGCCCATGTTGGGCTCGGGCATGTGCTGGTGCCGCATTTTTCTTCGCTAGGGTGCCATCACCGGAGAACCTGACCGGCGGCATTAGGGTTCCTGCAATCGGGGGGGCCGGAGGGGTGTGCGCACATGATGTGAGATGGGTGCTGGTACTTGCCCCTTATATTGGCCCCCTATCCCTCATCAAACCTCGAGAACTCACACCCCCTTAAAGAGCATTTGAGATTTTACAAGTTTGCTGCCAGTAGCCATTAAAGTGTCTGAAATGGGGACACTTTTTTCAAATGGTCACAAAATCTTGTACACTTTGAGTTTTTAGCTGAATTCTTTTGTGCATGCCAATAAAAATTCAAGGATCATGTCTACCAAGTTTGGGGCTAAAACTCTTTCCGAAAAAATTTTAAAAAATCTCGAACTGGAAAAACTTTTGAAAATCGTGAAAAATAGAAAACGAGTCGTCTTGCCATGAAATTTCACGTGAAGTCTTAAGGGACTATTGTATGAATTTACAAGCCATAAAAATGGCATTGGCATGCAGAAATATGAAGATGTGCCTAAACCCACCTACAACCCTATCGATCCACGTCTTGCGCATCTCGTATCTCTGGCCGACGTAGTGCACGCCCGCCCGCCCACCCGCTCGTTTCGTCGGTTGGCTTAGGCATACTAAGTTCATGCCCAGTCTAAGATCAGACTGGATCGAGGGTTGTGACAGTAGGATCGGCAGCACGCTGAGGGGGATCCGATCGATCCCCGGCTTGCGCATCCCTCCCCTCTGGTCGGCTGAGCACCCGCACACTCGTTTCATAGGTTGACTTAGGCATACGGAGTTCATTCCTAGTCCAAGCATACGGAGTTCATTCCCAGTCTAAGATCGGACCAGACCGAGGGTTGCAGCAGCACATGCTAGGCTCGGGCATGTGCTGGTGCCACATTTTTCTTCACCGGGGCACCATCGCCTGAGCATCGTCGGAGAACCTGACCGGACGCATTGGGGTTCCGACGATCGGAGGGCTAGGGGGTGTGTGCACATGATGTGCGATGGGTGCTGGTACTTGGCCCTTATATTGGCCCCCTATCCCTCATCAAACCTTGAGAACTCACACCCCCTTAAAGAGCATTTGAGATTTTACAGGTTTGCTGCTAGTAGCCATTAAAGTGTTTGAAATGGAGACACTTTTTTGAAATGGTCACAAAATCTTGTACCCTTCGACTTTTTAGCTGAATTCTTTTGTCCATGCCAACAAAAATACAAGGATCACGCCTACCAAGTTTGGGGCCAAAACTCCTTCCGAAAAAATTTTAAAAAATCCTAAACCGCAAAAAGTTTCCAAAATCGTGAAAAACAGAAAACGAGTCATCTTGCCAGGAAACTTCATTCGAAGGCTTAAGGGACCATTGTATGAATTTACAAGCCATAAAAATGGCATTGGCACATAGAAATATGAAGATGTGCCTAAACCCACCTACCACCCTATCGATCCATGGCTTGCGCATCCCGTCTCTCTGCTTGGCGTAGTGCCCGTCCACCCGCTCGTACGCTCGTTTCGTCGGTTGGCTTAGGTAAACGGAGTTCATTCAGAGTCCAAGATCAGACCGGACTGAGGGTTACGGCAGCAGGATCGGTAGCATGTAGAGGTGGACCTGACCGATCCTAGGCTTGCACATCCCGCCCCTCTGGCTGGCTGAGCGCCCGCACGCTCGTTTCGTGGGTTGACTTAGGCATACAGAGTTCATTCCCAGTCTAAGCATACGGAGTTAATTCCCAGTCTAAGATCGGACTAGACCGAGGGTTGTGGCAGCATATGCTGGGCTCAGGCATTTGCTGGTGCCGTTTTTTTCTTCGTCGGGGCACAATCGTCGGAGCATCGTCGGAGAACCTGACCGACGGCATTGGGGTTCCGACGATCGGGGGGACCGGGGCGGGGGGTGTACGCACACGATGTGCGATGGGTACTGGTACTTGGCCCTTATATTGGCCCCCTATCCCTCATCAAACCTCGAGAACTCACACCCCCTTAAGGAGCATTTGAGATTTTACAGGTTTGCTCCCAGTAGCCATTAATGTGTTTGAAATGGGGACATGTTTTTCAAATGGTCACAAAATCTTGTACACTTTGAGTTTTTAGCTGAATTTTTTTGTGGATGCCAAAAAAAATACAAGGATCACATCTACCAAGTTTGGGGCTAAAACTCTTTCCGAAAAAATTTTAAAAAATCCCAAACCACAAAAAGTTTCAAAAATCATGAAAAATAGAAAACGAGTCGTCTTGCCATGAAACTTCTTTTGAAGGCTTAAGGGACCATTGTATGAATTTACAAGCCACAAAATTGGCATTGGCATGCAAAAATATGAAGATGTGCCTAAACCCACCTACCACCCTATCGATCCACGGCTTGCGCATCCCATCTCTCTAGCCGGCGTAGGCATACGGAGTTCATTCCCACTCTAAGATCAGACTGGAGTGAGGGTTGCGGCAGCAGGATCGTAACCACGTAGAGGGGGACCCGGCCGATCCCTGGCTTGAGCATCCCGCCCGTCTGGCCGGTTGAGCACCCGCACGCTCGTTTCGTCGATTGGCGTACGCATACGGAGTTCATTCCCAGTGTAAGATCAGACCGGATCGAGGGTTACGGCAGCTGGATCGGCAGCACGTAGAGGGGGACCCAACCGATCCCCAACTTACTTATCCCGTCGCTCTGGCCGACTGAGCGCTGGTACACTCATTTCGTGGGTTGACTTAGGCATACGGAGTTCATTCCCAGTCTAAGCATACGGAGTTCAGTCCCAGTCTAAGATCGGCTCAGACCGAGGGTTGCGGCAGCACATGCTGGGCTCAGGCATGTGCTGGTGCTGCATTTTTCTTCGTCGGGGCACCATCGCCGGAGCATATCAGAGAACCTGACGACGGCATGGGGTTCCGACGATCAGGGGGCCGACGGGGGGTGTGCGCACATGATGTGTGATGGGTGCTGGTACTTGGCCCTTATATTGGCCCCCTATCCCTCATCAAACCTCGAGAACTCACACCCCCTTAAAGAGCATTTGAGATTTTACAGGTTTGCTGCCAGTAGCCATTAAAGTGTCTGAAAAGGGGACATTTTTTTCAAATGGTCACAAAATCTTGTACACTTCGAGTTTTTAGCTGAATTTTTTTGTGCATGCCAACAAAAATACAAGGATCACGTCTACCAGGTTTGGGGCCAAAAATCCTTCCGAAAAAATTTTAAAAAATCTAGAACCACAAAAAGTTTTGAAAATCATGAAAAATAGAAAACGAGTCATCTTGCCAAGAAACTTCACGTGAAGGCCTAAGGGACCATTGTGTGAATTTAAAGGCCATAAAAATGGCATCAGCATGCAGAAATATGAAGATGTGCCTAAAGCCACCTACCACCCTATCGATCCACGGCTTGCGCATCCCGTCTCTCTGGCCGACGTAGTGCCCGCCCACCCACCCGCTCGTTTCGTCAGTTGGCTTAGGCATATGGAGTTTATTCCCAGTCTAAGATCATACCGGACTGAGGGTTGCGACAGCAGGATCGGTAGCATACAGAGGGGGACCCGATCGATCCCTGGCTTGCGCATCCCGCCCCTCTGGCCGACTGAGTGCCCGCACACTCGTTCCGTTGGTTGACTTAGGCATACGGACTTCATTCCCAGTCCAAGATTGGACCGAACAAAGGGTTGCAACAGCACATGCTGGGCTCGGGCATGTGCTGGTGCTGCATTTTTCTTCGTCGGGGCACCATCGCCGGAGAACCTGACAGGCGACATTGGGGCTCCGACGATCGGGGGGGCCAGGGGGTGTGCGCACATGATGTGCGATGGGTGCTGTTACTGGGCCCTTATATTGGCCCCCTTATCCTTCATCAAACCTTGAGAACTCACACCCCCTTAAAAAGTATTTGAGATTTTATAGGTTTACTGCCAGTAGCAATTAAAGTGTCTAAAATTGGGACACTTTTTTCAAATGGTCACAAAATCTTGTACACTTGGAGTTTTTAGCTGAATTTTTTTTTGCATGCCAACAAAAATACAAGGATCACGTCTACTAAGTTTGGGGCCAATACACTTTCCAAAAAAATTTTAAAAAATCCCAAACTGCAAAAAGTTTCAAAAATCATGAAAAATAGAAAACGAGTCATCTTGCCATGAAACTTCACGTGAAGGCTTAAGGGACCAATGTATGAATGTACAAGCCATAAAAATGGCATTGGCATGCAGAAATATGAAGATGTGCCTAAACCAACTTACCACGCTATCGATCCACGGCTTGCGTATCCCATCTATCTAGCCGACGTAGTGCCCGCCCGCCAACCCACCCGCTCGTTTCGTCGGTTGGCTTAGGCATATGGAGTTCATTCCCAATCTAAGATCGGACCAAACTGAGGGTTGCAGTAGCAGGATCAGCAGTACACAGGGGGGAACCCGGTCGATCCCCGCTTGCGCATCCTGCCCCTCTGGCCGGCTGAGCGCCCGCACGCTTGTTCCATGGGTTGACTAAGGCATACAGAGTTCATTCCCAGTCTAAGCATACAGAGTTCATTCTCAGTCCAAGATCGGACCGGGTTGAGGGTTGCAGTAGCAAATGCTGGGCTCGGGCATGTGCTGGTGCCATATTTTTCTTCATCGGGGCACCATCGCCGGAGCATCGCTGGAGAACCTGACCGGCGACATTGGGGTTTCGATGATCGGGGGGGTCGGGCGGGTGTGCGCACATGATGTGCGATGGGTGCTGGTACTAGGCCCTTATATTGGCCCCCTATCACCCATCAAACCTCGAGAACACACACCCCCTTAAAGAGCATTTGAGCTTTTACAGGTTTGCTGCCAGTAGCCATTAAAGTGCCTAAAATGGGGACACTTTTTTCAAATGGTCACAAAATCTTGTACACTTCGAGTTTCTAGCTGAATTTTTTTGTGCATGCCAACAAAAATACAAGGATCACGTTTACCAAGTTTGGGGCCAAAACTCCTTCCGAAAAAATTTTAAAAAATCCCGAACCACAAAAAGTTTGGAAAATCATGAAAAATAGAAAACGAGTCGTCTTGCCATGAAACTTCATGTTAAGGCTTAAGGGACCATTGTATGAATTTACAAGCCATAAAAATGGCATTGGCATGCAGAAATATGAAGATGTACCTAAACCCACCTACCACCCTATCGATCCACGGCTTGCGCATCCCGTCTCTCTAGTCGGCATGGTGCCCGCTTGCCCGCCCGTGTGCTCGTTTCGTCGGTTGGCTTAGGCATACGGAGTTCATTCCCAGTCTAAGATCAAACCAGATCAAGGGTTACGGTAGCAGGATCGGCAGCACGAAGAGGGGGACCCTACCGATTCTTGGCTTGTGCATCCTACCCTTCTGGCCGGTTGAGCGCCCGCACGCTCGTTTTGTGGGTTGACTTAGGCATACGGAGTTCATTCCTAGTCTAAGCATACGAAGTTTTTTCCCAGTCTAAGATCAGACAGACCAAGGGTTGCAACAGCACATGCTGGGCTCGGGCATGTGCTGGTGCCGCATTTCTCGTTGTCGGGGCACCATCGCCGAAGCATCGCCAGAGAACCTGACCGATGGCATTGGGGTACCAGCGATCAGGGGGCCGGGGGGTGTGCACAAATGATGTGCAATGGGTGCGGGTACTTGGCCCTTATATTGGCCCCCTATCCCTCATCAAACCTTGAGAAGTCACACCCCCTTAAAGAGTATTTGAGATTTTATAGGTTTGCTGCCAGTAGCTATTAAAGTGTCTAAAATGGGGACACTTTTTTCAAATGGTCACAAAATCTTGTACACTTGGAGTTTTTAGCTGAATTTTTTTATGCATCCCAACAAAAATACAAGGATCATGTCTAAAAAGTTTGGGGTGAAAACTCCTTCCGAAAAAATTTTAAAAAATCCCATACCACAAAAAGTTTCAAAAATTGTGAAAAATAGAAAACGAGTCGTCTTGCCATGAAGCTTCACGTGGAGGCTTAAGGGACCAATGTATGAATTTACAAGCCATAAAAATGGCATTGGCATGCAAAAATATGAAGATGTGCCTAAACCCACCTACCACCCTATCGATCCACGGCTTGCGCATCCCGTCTCTCTGGTCGACGTAGTGCTCGCCCGCCAGCCCGCTCGCTCATTTAGTCGGTTGGCTTTAGCATACGGAGTTCATTCCCAGTCTAAGATCAGACCGGATTGAGGGTTGCAGCAGTAGGATCGATAGCATGCAGAAGGGGACCAGGTCGATCCCCGCTTGTGCATCCCAACCCTCTGGCCGGTTGAGCACCCGTACGCTCGTTTCGTGAGTTGACTTAGGCATACTGAGTTCATTCCCAGTCTAAGCATACGAAGTTCATTCTCAGTCTAAGATCAGACCGGATCGAGGGTTATGGCAGCACATGCTGGGCTTGGGCATCTGCTGGTGCCGCATTTTTCTTCGTCGGGGCACCATCGTCGGAGCATCACCGGAGAACCTGACCGGCGGCATTGGGGTTCCGACGATTGAGGAGGCCGGGGGGGTGTGCGCACATGATGTGCGATGGGTACTGGTACTTGGCCCTTATATTGGCCCCCTATCCCTCATCAAACCTCAAGAACTCACACCCCCTTAAAGAGCATTTGAGATTTTACAGATTTACTGCCAGTAGCCATTAAAGTTTCAGAAATGGGGACACTTTTTTCAAATGGTCATAAAATCTTGTACACCTCGAGTTTTTAGCTGAATTTTTTTATGCATGCCAACAAAAAAACAAGGATCACATCTACCATGTTTGGGGCAAAACTCCTTCCGAAAAAATATTAAAAAATCCCGAACCTCAAAAAGTTTCGAAAATTATGAAAAATAGAAAACGGGTCGTCTTGCCATGAAACTTCACGTGAAGGCTTAAGGGACCATTGTATGAATTTACAAGCCATAAAAATGGCATTGGCACGTAGAAATATGAAGATGTGCCTAAACCCACCTACCACCCTATCGATCCACGGCTTGTGCATCCCGTCTCTCTGGTTGGTGTAGTGCCCGCCCGTCCGTCCGCCCACTCATTTCGTCGGTTAGCTTAGGCATACGGAGTTCATTCGCAGTCTAAGATCGGATCAGACCAAGGGTTGTGGCAGCAAGATCAGCAGCATGCAGAAGGGGACCTGGCCGATCCCCAGCTTACGTATCCCACCCCTCTGGCCGGCTGAGCGCTCGCACGCTCGTTTCGCCGGTTGACTTAGGCATACGGAGTTCATTCCCAATCTAACTATACGAAGTTCATTCCCAGTCTAAGATCAGACTGGACCAAGTGTTGCGACAGCACATACTGGGCTTGTGCCGTATTTTTCTTCATCGGGGCACCATCACCGGAGCATCGCCAGAGAACCTGACCGGCGGCATTGGGGTTCCGACGATCGGGGGGCCGGGGGTGTGCGCACATGATGTACGATAGGTGCTGGTACTTGGCCCTTATATTTGCCCCCTATCCCTCATCAAACCTTGAGAACTCACACCCCCTTAAGGAGCATTTCAGATTTTACAGGTTTGCTGCCAGTAGCCATTAAAGTGTCTGAAATGGGGACACTTTTTTCAAAAGGTCACAAAATCTTGTATACGGAGTTCATTGCCAGTCTAAGCATACGGAGTTCATTCCTAGTCTAAGATCAGACCGGTCCGAGGGTTGCGGTAGCACATGCTGGTCTCGGGCATGTGTTGTGCCATATTTTTCTTCGCTGGGACACCATCGCCGGAGCATCGTCGGAGAACCTGACTGGCGGCATTGGGGTTCCGGTGATCGGGGGGCCGGGGGGGTGTGCGCACATGATTTGCGGTGGGTGCTGGTACTGGGCCCTTATATTTGCCCCCTATCCCTTATCAAACCTCCAGAACTCACACCCCCTTAAAGAGCATTTGAGATTTTACAGGTTTGCTGCCAGTAACCATTAAAGTGTCTGAAATGGGGACACTTTTTTCAAATGGTCACAAAATCTTGTACACTTTTATTTTTTAGCTGAATTTTTTCGTGCATGCCAAAAAAAATTCAGGCATCACGTCTACCAAGTTTGGGGCCAAAACTCCTTCCAAAAAAATTTTAAAAAATCCCCAACCGCAAAAAGTTTCAAAAATCGTGCAAGATGGAAAATGAGTCGTCTTGCCATGAAACTTCACGTGAAGGCTTAAGGGACCATTGTATGAATTTACAAGCCATAAAAATGGCATTGGCAGGCAGAAATATGAAGATGTACCTAAACCCACCTACCACTCTGTCGATCCACGGCTTGCGCATCCCGTCTCTTTGGCCGGTGTAGTACCCGCCCGCCCGCTCATTTCGTCGGTTGGCTTAGGCATACAGATTTCATTCCCAGTCTAAGATCGAACCGAACCTAGGGTTGCGGCAGCAGGATCGGCAGTACGCAGAGGGGGCCCGACCGATCCCTGACTTACGCATCCCGCCCCTCTGGCCGGCTGAGCACCTGCACGCTCTTTTCGTGGGTTGACTTAGGCATACGGAGTTCATTCCAAGTCTAAGCATACAGAGTTCATTCCCAGTCTAAGATCGGACCGAGCCGAGGGTTGTGGCAGCACATGCTGGGCTCGGGGCACCATCGTCGAGGCATCGTCAGAGAACCTGACTGGGGGAATTGGGGTTCCGATGATCGGGGGGGCCGGGGGGTCTGCGCACATGATGTGCAATGGGTGCTGGTACTTGGCCCTTATATTGGCCCCTTATCCCTCATGAAACCTCCAGAACTCACACCCCCTTAAAGCGTAATTGAGATTTTACAGGTTTACTGCCAGTAGCCATTAAAGTGTCTGAAATGTGGACACTTTTTTCAAATGGTCATGAAATCTTGTACACTTTGATTTTTTAGCTGAATTTTTTTATGCATGCCAAAAAAAATACAAGGACCACATCTACCAAATTTGGGGCTAAAACGCCTTCTGAAAAAATTTTAAAAAATCTCAAACCGCAAAAAGTTTCAAAAATCGTGAAAAATAAAAAACGAGTCGCCTTGCCATGAAACTTCACGTGAAGGCTTAAGGGACCATTGTATGAATTTACAAGCCATAAAAATGGCATTGGCATGCACAAATATGAAGATGTGCCTAAACCCACCTACCACCTTATCGATCCATGGCTTGCGCATCCCGTCTCTCTGGCCGGCGTAGTGCCTGCCTGCACTCCCGCCCGCTCGTTTCATCGGTTGGCTTAGGCATACAGAGTTCATTCCCAGTCTAAGTTTAGACCAGACTGAGGGTTCTGGTAGTAGGATCGACAGCACACAGAGGTCGAGCCGATCGATCTCCGGCTTGTGCATCCCGCCCCTCTGGCCGACTGAGCACCCGCACGCTCGTTTCATGGGTTAACTTAGGCATACGGAGTTCATTACCAGTCTAAGCATACGGAGTTCATTCCCAGTCTAAGATCAGACTGGTCCGAGGGTTGCAGCAGCACATGCTGGGCTCGGGCATGTGTTGGTGCCGCATTTTCTTCGCTGGGGCACCATCACAGGAGCATCATCGGAGAACCTGACCGGTGACATTGGGGTTCCGATGATCGGGGGGTCGGGGGGGTGTGCGCACATGATGTGCGATGGGTGCTGGTACTTGGCCCTTATATTAGCCCCCTATCCCTCATCAAACCTCGAGAACTCACACCCCTTTACAAAGCATTTGAGATTTTACAAGTTTGCTACCAGTAGCCATCAAAGTGTTTGAAATGGGGACATTTTTTTCAAATGGTCAGAAAATCTTGTACACTTTGACTTTTTAGCTGAATTATTTTATGGATGCCAAAAATAATACAAGGATCACGTCTACCAACTTTGGCGCCAAAACTCCTTTCGAAAAAATTTTAAAAAATCCCGAACGGTAAAAAGTTTCAAAAATCATGAAAAATAAAAAATGAGTCATCTTGCCTTGAAACTTGACGTGAAGGCTTAAGGGACCATTGTATGAATCTACAAGCCATAAAAATGGCATTGGCAAGCAGAAATATGAAGATGTACCTAAACCTACCTACCACCCTATCGATCTATGGCTTGCGCATCCCATCTCTCTGGCCGACGTAGTGCCCGCCCGTCCGCCCGCTCGTACGTTTCGTCGGTTGGCTTAGGCGTACGGAGTTCATTCCCAGTCTAAGATCAGACCGGAATGAGGGTTGCGACAGCAGAATCGACAGCATGCAGAGGGGGACCCGACCGATCCCCGGCTTACACATCCCGGCCACTGGCCGACTGAGCACCTGCACGCTCATTTCATGGGTTGACTTAGGCATATGGAGTTCATTCGCAATCTAAGCATACAGAGTTCATTCCCAGTCTAAGATTGAACTGGACCAATGGTTACGGTAGCACATGCTGGGCTCGGGCATGTGTTGGTGACGTATTTTTTTTCATCGGGGCACCATTGTCGGAGAACCTGACCGATGGCATTGGGGTTCCGATGATCAGGGGGGCCGAGGGGGGTGTGCACACATGATGTGCGATGGGTGCTAGTACTTGGCCCTTATATTGGCCCCCTTATCCCTCAACAAACCTCAAGAACTCACACCCCCTTCAAGAGCATTTGAGATTTTACAGGTTTGCAGCCAGTAGCCATTAAAGTGTCTGAAATGGGGGCACTTTTTTCAAATGGTCACAAAATCTTGTACACTTGACGTGAAGGCTTAAGGGACCATTGTATGAATTCACAAGCCATAAAAATGGCATTGGCAAGCAGAAATATGAAGATGTGCCTAAACCCACCTACCACCCTATCGATCCACGGCTTGTGCATCCCGTCTCTCTGGTCGGCGTAGTGCCTGCCCGTCCGCCCGCCCACTCGTTTCGTCGACTGGCTTAGGCATACGAAGTTCATTCCCAGTCTAAGATCGGACCGGACCGAGGGTTGCAGCAGCAGGATCGACAGTACGCAGAGGGGGACCCGACCGATCCCCGGCTTACGCATCCCACCCCTCTGGCCGGTTGAGCACCCGCACGCTCGTTTTGTGCGTTAACTTAGGCATACAAAGTTCATTCCCAGTCTAAGCATACGGAGTTTATTCCCAGTCTAAGATCGGACTGGATCGAGGGTTGCGGACAGCACATGCTGGGCTCGGGCATGTGTTGGTGTCGCATTTTTCTTCATCGAGGCACCATCGTTGAAGCATCACCGGAGAACCTGAACGACGGCATTGGGGTTCTGGCGATCGGGGGGCCGGGGGGTGTGCGCACATGATGTGCGATGGGTGCTGGTACTTGGCCCTTATATTGGCCCCCTATCCCTCATCAAACCTCGAGAACCCACACCCCTTAAAGAGCATTTGAGATTTTACAGGTTTGCTGCCAGTAGCCATTAAAGTGTCTGAAATGGGGACACTTTTTTCAAATGGTCACAAAATCTTGTACACTTTGAGTTTTTAGCTGAATTGTTTTGTGCATGCCAACAAAAACACAAGGATCACGTCTACGAAGTTTGGGGCCTAAACTCCTTCCGAAAAAATTTTAAAAAATCCCGAACCGTAAAAAGTTTCAAAAATCGTGAAAAATAGAAAATGAGTCGTCTTGCCATGAAACTTCACGTGAAGGCTTAAGGGACCATTGTATGAATTTACAAGCCATAAAAATGGCATTGGCATGCAGAAATATGAAGATGTGCCTAAACCCACCTACCACACTATTGATCCACGGCTTGTGCATCCCGTCTCTCTGGCCGGCGTTGTGCCCGCCCGCCCGCCCGCTCGCTCATTTCGTGGGTTGACTTAGGCATATGGAGTTCATTCGCAAGTCTAAGATCGGACCAGACCAAGGGTTGCGGTACCAGCATCAGCAGCACGTAGAGTGGGACCCAGTCGATCCCAGGGTTGTGCATCCCGCCCTTCTGGCCGACTGAGCACTCGCACGCTCGTTTCGTGGGTTGACTTAGGCATACGAAGTTCATTCCTAGTCTAAGCATACGGAGTTCATTCCAAGTCTAAGATCGGACCGGACGGAGGGTTACAGTAGCACTTGCTGGGCTTGGGCATGTGTTGGTGCCGCATTTTTCTTCGCCGGGGCACCATCGTCGGAGCATCATCGGAGAACCCGATCGGCGGCATTGGGGTTCCGACGATCGGGGGGCGGGGGGGTATGCGCACATGATGTGCGATGGGTGCTGGTACTAGGCCCTTATATTGGCCCCCTATCCCTCATCAAACCTTGAGAACTCATACCCCCTTAAAGAGCATTTGAGATTTTACAGGTTTGTTGCCAGTAGCCATTAAAGTGTTTGAAATGGGGACACTTTTTTCAAATGGTCACAAAATCTTGTACACTTCGAGTTTTTAGCTGAATTTTTTTGTACATGCCAAAAAAAATACAAGAATCACGTCTACCAAGTTTGGGACCAAAAATCCTTCCGAAAAAATTTTAAAAAATCCCGAACCGCAAAAAGTTTCAAAAATTATGAAAAATAGAAAATGAGTCGTCTTGCCATGAAACTTCACGTGAAGGCTTAAGGGACCATTGTATGAATTTACGAGCCATAAAAATGTCATTGGCACGCAAAAATATGAAGATGTGCCTAAACCCACCTACCACCCTATCGATCCACAGCTTGCGCATCCCGTCTCTCTGGCCGGCATAGTGCCTGCCCGCCTGCCCGCTCGTTTCGTCAGTTGGCTTAAGCATACGGAGTTCATTCCCAGTCTAAGATCAGACCAGATTGAGGGTTGCGGCAGCAAGATCGGCAGCACGTAGAGGGGGACCCGGTCGATACCCGACTTGCACATCCCGCCACTCTGGCCGGCTGAGCACCCGTACGCTCGTTTAGTGGGTTGACTTAGGCATACGGAGTTCATTCCCAGTCTGAGCATACGGAGTTCATTCCCAATCTAAGATCAGACTGGACCAAGGATTATGGTAGCACATGCTGGGCTCGAGCATGTGTTGGTGCCATATTTTTCTTCATTGGGGCACCATCGCCAGAGCATCGCCAGAGAACGTGACCGGTGGCATTGGGGTTCTGACGATCGGGGGGGCCGGGGGGTGTGTGCACATGATGTGCGATGGGTGCTGGTACTTGGCCCTTATATTGGCCCACTATCCCTCATCAAACCTCGAGAACTCACACCCCCTTAAAGAGAATTTGAGATTTTACAGGTTTGTTGCCAGTAGCCATTAAAGTGTCTCAAATGGGGACATTTTTTTCAAATGGTCACAAAATCTTGTACACTTCGAGTTTTTAGCTGAATTTTTTTGTGCATTCCAAAAAAAATACAAGGCTCACGTTTACCAAGTTTGGGGCCAAAACTCCTTACGAGAAAATTTTAAAAAAATCTTGAACTGCAAAAAGAGTCAAAAATCGTGAAAAATAGAAAACGAGTCATCTTGCCCTGAAACTTCACATGAAGGCTTAAGGGACCATTGTATGAATTTACAAGCCATAAAAATGGCATTGGAATGTAGAAATATGAAGATGCGCCTAAACCCACCTACCACCCTATCGATCCAAGGCTTGTGCATCCCACCTCTTTGGTCGGCATAGTGCCCAGTTGCCCGCCCGCCCGCTCGTTTCATCGGTCGACTTAGGCATACAGAGTTCATTCCCAGTCTAAGATTAGACCAGATTGAGGGTTACGGTAGTAGGATCGGTGGAACGCAGAGGGGGACCCGGTCGATCCCCGGCTTGCGCATCCCGCCTCTTTGGCCGGCTGAGCACCCGCGCGCTCATTTAGTGGGTTGACTTAGGCATACGGAGTTCATTTCCAATCTAAGCATATGGAGTTCAGTCACAGTCTAAGATTAGACCGGACCAAGGGTTGCGACAGCACATGTTGGGCTTGGGCATGTGTTGGTGTCACATTTTTCTTCACCGGGGTGCCATCGTCGGAGAACCTGACCGGCGGCATTAGGGTTCTGGCGATCGGGACGGTCGAGGGGGTGTGCGCACATGATGTGCGATGGGTGCTGGTACTTGGCCCTTATATTGGCCCCCTATCCCTCATCAAACCTCGAGAACTCACACCCCTTTAAAGAGCATTTGAGATTTTAATGGCTACTGGCAGCAAACCTGTAAAATCTCAGTCTGGTATGATCTTAGACTAGGAATGAACTCCGTATGCCTAAGCCGACCGATTAAATGAGCGGGCAGGCGGGCGGGTGGGCATTACGTCGGCCAGAGAAACGGGATGCACAAGCCGTGGATCGATAAGGTGGCTGGTGGGTTTAGGCATATCTTCATATTTCTATGTGCCAATGCCATTTTTATGGCTTGTAAATTCATACAATGGTCCCTTAAGCCTTCACGTGAAATTTCATGGCAAGATGACTCGTTTTCTATTTTTCACGATTTACAAAACTTTTTATGGTTCAAGATTTTTTAAAATTTTTTCGGAAGGATTTTTGGCCCCAAAGTTGGTAGACGTGATCCTTGTATTTTTGTTGGCATGCCAAAAAATTTCAACTAAAAACTCAAAGTGGACAAGATTTTATTACCATTTGAGAAAAGTGTCCCCATTTCAGACACTTTAATGGCTACTGGTAGCAAACCTGTAAAATCTCAAATGCTCTTTATAGGGGTGTGAGTTCTCGAGGCTTGATGAGGGATAGGGGGCCAATATAAGGGCCAAGTACCGGCACCCATCGCACGTCATGTGCACACACCCCCCCGACCCTCTCGATCGCCGGAACCCCAATCTCACCGGTCAGGTTCTCCGACGATGCTCCGATGACGGTGCCCTGATGAAGAAAAATGCAGCACCAGCACATGCCCGAGCCCAGCATGTGCTGTAACAACCCTCGGTCTGGTCCGATCTTAGACTGGGAATGAACTCCGTAAGCTTAGATTGGGAATGAACTCCGTATGCTTAAGTCAACCCATAAAACGAGTGTGCGGGAGCTCAGCTGGCTAGAGGGGCGGGATGCGCAAGCCGGGGATCAGTCGGGTCCCCCTTTGCGTGCTGTCGATCTTGCTGCCGCAACCATCGGTCCGGTCCGATCTTAGATTGGGAATGAACTCCGTATGCCTAAGCCAACCAACGAAACGAGCGGGCAGCCGAGTGGGTGGGCACTACACCGGCCAGAGAGACGGGATGCACAAGCCATGGATCGATAGGGTGGTAGGTGGGTTTAGGTACATCTTCATATTTATACGTGCCAATACCATTTTTATTGCTTCTAAATTCACACAATGGTCCCTTAAGCCTTCACGTGAAGTTTCATGGAAAGACAACTCGTTTTCTATTTTTCAAAATTTTTGAAACTTTTTGCGGTTCAAGATTTTTTAAAATTTTTTCGGAAGGAGTTTTGGCCCCAAACTTGTTAGACGTGATCCTTGTATTTTTGTTGGCATGCACAAAAAATTCAGCTAAAAACTCGAAGTGTACAAGATTTTGTGACCATTTGAAAAAAGAGTCCCCATTTCAAACACTTTAATGACTACTGGCAGCAAACCTATAAAATCTCAAATACTCTTTAAGGGGGTGTGAGTTCTCGAGGTTTGATGAGGGATAGGGGGCCAATATAAAGGCCAAGTACGAGCACCCATCCCACATCATGTGCGCACACACCCCGGCCCCCTCGATCGTCGGAACCCCAATGCCGCCGGTCAGGTTCTCCGGCGATGGTGCCCCGACGAAGAAAAATGCGGCCCCAGCACATGCCCGAGCTGAGCATGTGCTGCCGTAACCCTCGATCCGGTCCGATCTTAGACTGGGAATGAACTCCGTATGCCTAAGCCAACCGACGAAACGAGCGAACGAGCGGGAGGGCGGGCACTATGTCGGCCAGAGAGACGGGATGCGCAAGTCGTGGATCGATATGGTGGTAGGTGGGTTTAGGCACATCTTCATATTTCTACATGCCAATGCCATTTCTATGGCTTGTAAATTCATACAATGGCCCATAAGCCTTCACGTGAAGTTTCTTGGCAAGACGACTCATTTTTTATTTTTCATGATTTTCAAAATTTTTTTGGTTCGGGATTTTTTAAAATTTTTTCGGAAGGTGTTTTGGCCCCAAACATGGTAGATGTGATCCTTGTATTTTTTTTGGCATGCACAAAAAAATTCAGCTAAAAACTCAAAGTGTAAAAGATTTTGTGACCATTTGAAAAAAGTGTCCCCATTTCAGACACTTTAATGGCTACTAGCAGCAAACCTGTCAAATCTCAAATGCTCTTTAAGGGGGTGTGAGTTCTCAAGGTTTGATGAGGGATAGGGGGCCAATATATGGGCCCAGTACCAGCACCCATCACACATCATGTGCGCACACCCCGCCCGACCCCCCCGATCGCTGGAACCCCAATGCCGCCGGTCAGGTTCTCTGACGATGCTCCGGTGATGGTGCTCCGATGAAGAAAAATGCGGCACCAGCACATGCTCAAGCCTAGCATGTGCTACTGCAACCCTTGGTCTGGTCTGATCTTACACTAGGAATGAACTCCGTATGCTTAGACTGGGAATGAACTCCATATGCCTAAGTCAACCCATGAAATGAGCATGCGGGCGCTCAGTCGGCCAGAGGGGCGGGATGCGTAAACCGGGGACCGGTCGGGTCCCCCTCTGCGTGCTGTCAATCCTGGTGTTACAACCCTCGGTCTGGTCCAATCTTAGACTGGGAATGAACTCCGTAAGCCTAAGCCAACCGATGAAACGAGCGGGCGGGCGGGCTGGCACTACGTCTGCCAGAGAGACGGGATGCGCAAGCTGTGGATCGATAGGATGGTAGGTGGGTTTAGGCACATCTTCATATTTCTGCATGCCAATGCCATTTTTATGGCTTGTAAATTCATACAATGGTCCCTTAAGCCTTCACGTGAAGTTTCATGGCAAGACGAATCGTTTTCTATTTTTCACGATTTTTGAAACTTTTTGCGGTTCAAGATTTTTTAAAATATTTTTCGAAGGTGTTTTGGCCCCAAACTTGGAAGTCATGATCCTTTTATCTTTTTTAGCATGCATAAAAAAATTCAGCTAAAAACTCGAAGTGTACAAAATTTTGTGACCATTTGAAAAAAGTGTCCTCATTTTAGACACTTTAATGGCTACTGGCAGCAAACCTGTAAAATCTCAAATGCTCTTTAAGGGGGTGTGAGTTCCCAAGGTTTGATGAGGGATAGGGGGCCAATATAAGGGCCAAGTACCAGCACCCATCACACATCATATGCGCACACCCCCTGGCCCCCTGATCGTCGGAACGCCAATGCCGTCGGTTAGGTTCTCCGGTGATGCTCCGGCGATGGTGCCACGACGAAGAAAAATGTGGCACTAGCACATGCCCGAGCCTAGCATGTACTGTCGTAACCCTCGGTCTGATCCGATCTTAGACTGGGAATGAACTCCCTATGCTTAGACTGGTAATGAACTCCGTATGCCTAAGTCAACGCATGAAACAAGCGTGCCAACGCTCAGCCGGCCTGAGGGGCGAGATGCGCAAGTCGGGGAACAGCCGGGTCCTTCTTTGCGTGCTGCCGATCCTGCTGACGCAACCCTCGGTCTGATCTGATCTTAGACTGGGAATGAACTCCGTATGCCTAAGCCAATAGACGAAACGAGCGGGCGGGCAGGCGGAGGGCGGGCACTACGCCGGCCAGAGAGACGGGATGCGCAAGCCGTGGATCGATAGGGTGGTAAGTGGGTTTAGGCACATCTTCATATTTTGGCATGCCAATACCATTTTTATGGCTTGTAAATTCATTCAATGGTCCCTTAAGCCTTCACGTGAAGTTTCATGGCAAGACGACTCATTTTCTATTTTTCGTGATTTTTTAAACTTTTTACGGTTCGAGATTTTTTAAAATTTTTTCGGAAGGATTTTTGGCCCCAAACTTGGTAGACGTGATCCTTGTATTTTTGTTGGCATGCAAAAAAAAGATTCAGCTAAAAACTCGAAGTGTACAAGATTTTGTGACCATTTGAAAAAAGTGTCACCATTTCAGACACTTTAATGGCTACTGCAGCAAACCTGTAAAATCTCAAATGCTCTTTAAGGGAGTGTGAGTTCTTGAGGTTTGAAGAGTGATAAGGGGCCAATATAAGGTCCAAGTACTAGCACCCATCGCACATCATGTGCGCACACCCCCCCACCCCTGATCGTTGGAACCCTAATGCCATCGATCATGTTCTCCAGCAATGGTGCCCCGACGAAAAAAAATACGGCACCAGCACATGCTCGAGCCCAGCATGTGCTGCCGCAACCCTCGGTCTGGTCTGATCTTAGAATGGGAATGAACTCCGTATGTTTAGATTGGGAATAAACTCCATATGCCTAAGTCAACCCACGAAACGAACGTGCGGGTGCTTAGCCGGCCAGAGGGGCAGGATGCGCAAGCCGGGGATCGGTCGGGTCCCCCTCTACGTGCTGCCGACCCTGCTGTCGTAACCCTCGATCGGGTCTGATCTTAGACTGGGGATGAACTCCGTATGGCTAAGCCAACCGACGAAACGAACGGGCGGGCGTGCGGGCAAGCACTATGCCAGCCAGAGAGAAGGGATGCGCAAGCCGTGGATCGATAGGGTGGTAGGTGGGTTTAGGCACAGCTTCATATTTCTACCTGCCAATGCCATTTTTATGGCTTGTAAATTCATACAATGGTCCCTTAAGCCTTCACGTGAAGTTTCATGGCAAGACGACTCGTTTTTTATTTTTCATGATTTTCAAAACTTTTTACGGTTTGAGATTTTTTAAAATTTTTTCGGAAGGCATTTTGGCCCCAAACTTGGTGGTAGATGTGATCCTTGTATTTTTGTTGTTATGCACAAAAAAGTTCATCTAAAAACTCAAAGTGTACAAGATTTTGTGACCATTTGAAAAAAGTGTTCCATTTTAGACACTTTAATAGCTACTGGCAGCAAACCTGTAAAATCTCAAATGCTCTTTAAGGGTGTGTGAGTTCTCAAGATTTGATGGGGGATAGGGGGCCAATATAAGGGCCAAGTACCAGCGCCCATCGCACATCATGTGCGCACACCCCCGATCACCGGAAGGCCATTACCGCCGGTCAGGTTGTTCGGTGATGGTGCCCCGACGAAGAAAAATACGGCACCAGCACATGCCTGAGCCCAGCATGTGCTGCCTTAACCCTCAGTCCGGTCTGATCTTAGACTGGTAATGAACTCTGTATGCCAATGTCAACCCATGAAATGAGCGTCTGGGTGCTGAGCCGACCAGAGGGGCGGGATGTGCAAGCCAGGGATCGGTCGAGTCCCCCTCTATGTGCTGCCGATCCTGCTGCCGCAACCCTCAGTCCGGTCCAATCTTAGTCTGGGAATGAACTCGGTATGCCTAAGCCAACCGACAAAATGAGCAGGCGTGCGGGCGGGCGGGCACTACGTCGGCCAGAGAGACGGGATGCGCAAGTCATGGATCGATAGGGTGGTAGGTGGGTTTAGGCACATCTTCATATTTCTATATGCCAATGCCAGTTTTATGGCTGGTAAATTCATACAATGGTCCCTTAAGACTTCACTTGAAGTTTCATGGCAAGATGACTCGTTTTCTATTTTTCATGATTTTTGAAACTTTTTGCGGTTCGGGATTTTTTAAATATTTTTTCGGAAGGCATTTTGGCCCCAAACTTGGTAGACGTGATCCTTGTATTTTTGTTGGCATGCATAAAAAAATTCAGCTAAAAACTCGAAGTGTACAAGATTTTGTGACCATTTGAAAAAAGTGTCCTCATTTTAGACACTTTAATGGCTACTGGCAGCAAACCTGTAAAATCTCAAATGCTCTTTAAAGGGGTGTGAGTTCTCGAGGTTTGATGAGGGATAGGGGGCCAATATAAGATCCAACTACCAGCACCCATCTCACATCATGTGCACACTCCCCCCGGCCCCCCGATCTTCGGAACCCCAATGCCGCCGGTCAGGTTCTCCGGTGATGCTTCGACGATGGTGCCCCGATGAAGAAAAATGTGTCACCAGCACATGCCCGAGGCCAACATGTGCGACCGCAACCCTCGGTCCGGTCATATCTTAGACTGGGAATGAACTCCGTATGCCTAAGTCAACCCATGAAACGAGCGTGCAGGCGCTCAGTCGGCTAGAGTGGCGGGATGCGCAAGCCGGGGATTGGTCGAGTCCCCCTCTATGTGCTATCGATCCTGCTGCCACAACCCTCGGTCTGGTCCGATCTTAGACTGGGAATGAACTCCGTGTGCCTAAGCCAACCGACAAAACGAGCGGGCGGGCAGGCGGGCACTACGCCGGCCAGAGAGACGAGATGTTCAAGACATGGATCGATAGGGTGGTAGGTGGGTTTAGGCACATCTTCATATTTCTACATGCAATGAATTTTTTATGGCTTGTAAATTAATACAATGGTCCGTTAAGCCTTCACGTGAAGTTTCATGGCAAGACAACTCGTTTTCTATTTTTCATGATTTTCAAAACTTTTTGTGGTTCGGGATTTTTTAAAATTCTTTGGAAAGGAGATTTTGCCCCAAACTTGGTACACGTGATCCTTGTATTTTTTTTGGCATGCAAAAAAAATTCAGCTAAAAACTCTAAGTGTACAAGATTTTGTGACCATTTGAAAAAAGTGTCCCCTTTTCAGACACTTTAATGGCTACAGGCAGCAAACCTGTAAAATCTCAAATGCTCTTTAAGGGGGTGTGAGTTCTCGAGGTTTGATGAGGGATAGGGGGCCAATATAAGGGCCAAGTACCAGCACCCATCGCACATCATGTGCGCACACCCCCCGACCCCCCCGATCACCGAAACCCCAATGCCATCGGTCAGGTTCTCCGACGATGCTCCGGCAATGGTGCCCCGATGAAGAAAAATGTGGCACCAGGACATGCCCGAGCCCAGCATGTGCTACCACAACCCTCGGTTCCGTCCGATCCTAGACTGGAAATGAACTCCGTATGCTTAGACTGGGAATTAACTCCGTATGCCTAAGTCAACCCACGAAACGAGTGTGCGGGCGCTCAGCCAGCCAGAGGGGCAGGATGCGCAAGTCGGGGATTGGCCGGGTCCCCCTCGCACGCTACCGATCCTGTTGCAGCAACCCTCAATTCGGCCTGATCTTATATTGGGAATGAACTCTGTATGCGTAAGCCAACCGACGAAACGAGCGAGCAGGCGGACGGGCGGGCACTATGCCGACCAAAGAGACGGGATGCGCAAGCCGTGTATCGATAGGGTGGTAGGTGGGTTTAGGTACATCTTCATATTTCTGCGTGCTAATGCCATTTTTATGGCTTGTAAATTCATGCAATGGTCCCTTAAGCCTTCACGTTAAATTTCATGGCAAGATGACTCGTTTTTTATTTTTCACGATTTTCAAAACTTTTTACGGTTTGAGATTTTTTAAAATTCTTTCGGAAGGGGTTTTGGCGATAAACTTGGTAGACATGATCCTTGTATTTTTGTTGGCATGCACAAAAAAAGTCAGCTAAAAAATCGAAGTGTACAAGATTTTGTGACCATTTGAAAAAAGTGTCCCCATTTTAGACACTTTAATGGCCACTGGCATCAAACCTATAAAATCTCAAATGCTCTTTAAGGGGGTCTGAGTTCTTGAGGTTTGATAAGGGATAGGGGGCGAATATAAGGGCCAAGTTCCAGCACACATCGCACATCATGTGCGCACACCCCCCGGCCCCCCAATCGACGGAACCCCAATGCCGCCGGTCAGGTTCCCCGACGATGCTCCGGTGATGGTGCCCCGACGAAGAAAAATGTGACACCAGCACATGCTCGAGCCCAGCATGTGCTGCCACAACCATCGGTTTGGTTTGATCTTAGACTGGGAATCAACTCCGTATGCTTAGACTGGGAATGAACTCCGTATGCCTAAGTCAACCCATGAAACGAGCGTGCGGGCGCTCAGTCCGCCAGAGGGGCGGGATGCACAAGCCGGGGATCGATCGGGTCCCCCTCTGCGTGTTGCTGATCCTGCTACCGCAACCCTCTGTCCGGTCCGATCATAGACTGGGAATGAACTCCGTATGCGTAAGCCAACCAACGAAACGAGCGGACGGGCGGGTGGGCTCCACGTCGGTGAGAGAGTCGGGATGCGCAAGCCGTGGATCGATAGGGTGGTAGGTGGGTTTAGGCACATCTTCATATTTCTACGTGCCAATGCCATTTTTATGGCTTGTAAATTCATACAATGGTCCCTTAAGCCTTCAAGTGAAGTTTCGTGGCAAGACGGCTCGTTTTCCATTTTTCGGAAGGAGTTTTGGCCCCAAACTTGGTAGATGTGATCCTTGTATTTTGTTTTCATGCACAAAAAAATTCAGCTAAAAACTCGAAGTGTACAAGATTATGTGACCAACTGAATAAAGTGTCCCCATTTCAGACACTTTAATTTCTACTGGCAGCAAACCTATAAAATCTCAAATGCTCTTTTAAGGGGGTGTGAGTTCTCGAGGTTTGATGAGGGGTAAGGGGCCAATATAAGGGCCAAGTACCAGCACCAATCGCACATCATGTGCGCACACCCCCCGGCCCCTCCGATCACCAGAACGCCAATGCCGTCGGTCAGGTTCTCCAGCGATGCTCCGGTGATGATGCCCCGACGAAGAAAAATGCAGCACCAGCACATGCCCGAGCCCAACATGTGCTGACGCAACCCTCGGTCTGGTCTGATCTTAGACTGGGAATGAGCTTCGTATGCCTAAGTCAACCCACGAAACGAGCGTGCGGGCATTCAGCCAGCCAGAGGGGTGAGATGCGCAAGCCGGAGATCGACCGGGTACCCCTCTGTGTCCTGTCGATCCTGCTGCCACAACCCTCGGTACGATCTAATCTTAGACAGGGAATGAACTCCGTATGCCTAAGCTGACCAACGAAACGAGCGGGCGGGCGGGCGGGCGAGCACTACGTCGGCTAGAGAGACGAGATGCGCAAGTCGTGGATCGATAGGGTGGTAGGTGGGTTTAGGCACATCTTCATATTTCTACGTGCCAATGCCATTTTTATGGCTTGTAAATTCATACAATGGTCCCTTAAGCCTTCACGTGAAGTTTCATGGCAAGATGACTCGTTTTCTATTTTTCACGATTTTTGAAACTTTTTGCGGCTCGAGAGTTTTTAAAATTTTTTCGGAAGGAGTTTTGGCCCCAAACTTGGTAGACGTGATCCTTGTATTTTTGTTGGCATGCACAAAAAAACTTCAGCTAAAAACTCGAAGTGTACAAGATTTTGTGACCATTTGAAAAAAGTGTCCCCATTTGAAACACTTTAATGACTACTGGCAGCAAACCTGTAAAATCTCAAATTCTCTTTAAGGGGGTATGAGTTCTTGAGGTTTGATGAGGGATAGGGGGGCAATATAAGGGCCAAGTACCAGCACCCATCGCACATCATGCGCGCACACCCCCCTCGGCCCCCCCGATCGTCGAAACCCTAATGCTGTCGGTCAGGTTCTCCGACGATGCT
This sequence comes from Durio zibethinus, assembly GCF_002303985.1. Next base: position 14,050,627 of record NW_019168048.1, read on the forward strand.
CCAGTGATGGTGCCTCAATGAAAAAAAATGCGGTACCAGCACATGCCTGAGCCCAGCATGTGCTACCGCAACCCTCGGTTCGATCTTAGACTGGGAATGAACTCCATATGCTTAGACTGGGAATGAACTCCGTATGCCTAAGTCAACCCATGAAACGAGCGTGCCGGTGCTCAGTCGGCTAGAGGGGGGAGAAACGCAAGTCGGGGATCGGCTGGGTCCCCCTCTGTGTGCTATCTATCCTGCTGCCATAACCCTCGATCCGATCCAATCTTAGGCTGGGAATGAACTCCGTATCCCTAAGCCAACCGATGAAACGAGCGAGCGTGCGGGCGAGCACTACGTCGGCCAGATAGACGGGATGCGCAAGCCGTGGATCGAGAGGGTGGTAGGTGGGTTTAGGCATATCCTCATATTTCTGAGTGCCAATGCCATTTTATGGCTTGTAAATTCATACAATGGTCTCTTCAGCCTTCACGTGAAGTTTCATGGCAAGACGACTCGTTTTCTATTTTTCACGATTTTCAAAACTTTTTGCGGTTTGGGATTTTTTAAAATTTTTTCAGAAGGCGTTTTGGCCCCAAACTTGGTAGACGTGATCCTTGTATTTTTTTTGGCATGCACAAAAAAACTCAGCTAAAAACTCGAAGTGTACAAGATTTTGTGACCATTTGAAAAAAGTGTCCCCATTTCAGATACTTTAATGGCTACTGGCAGCAAACCTGTAAAATCTCAAATGCTCTTTAAGGGGGGGTGAGTTCTCGAGGTTTGATTAGGGATAGGGGGCCAATATAAGGGCCAAGTACCAGCACCCATCGTACATCATGTGCGCACACCCCCCAGCCCCCTCGACCACCGGAACCCCAATGCTGCCAGTCAGGTTCTCCGGCGATGCTCCGACGATGGTGCCCCGACGAAGAAAAATGCGGCACCAGCACATGCCTGAGCCTAGCAAGTGCTACCGTAACCCTCGGTCCGATCTTAGACTGGGAATGAACTCCGTATGCCTAAGTCAAACCACGAAATGAGCGTGCGGGTGCTCAGTCGGCCAGAGGGGTAGGATGTGCAAACCGGGATCGATCGGGTCCCCCTTTGCGTGCTACTGATCCTGCTCCCATACCCTCAATCCGGTCTGATCTTAGACTAGGAATGAACTCCGTATGCCTTAGCCAACCGACGAAACGAGCGGGCGGGTGAGCGGGCGGGCACTACGCCGGCCAGAGAGACGAGATGCGCAAGCCGTGGATCGATTGGGTGGTAGGTGGGTTTAGGCACATCTTCTTATTTCTGTGTGCCAATGCCATTTTTATGGCTTGTAAATTCATACAATGGTCCCTTCAAGCCTTTACGTGAAGTTTCATGGCAAGACGACTCATTTTCTATTTTTCACGATTTTTGAAACATTTTTACGGTTCGGGATTTTTTAAAATTTTTTCGAAAGGAGTTTTGGCCCCAAACTTGGTAGACGTAATCCTTGTATTTTTATTGGCTTGCACAAAAAAATGCAGCTAAAAACTCAAAGTGTACAAGATTTTGTGACCATTTGAAAAAAGTGTCCCCATTTCAGACACTTTAATAGCTACTGGCAGCAAACCTATAAAATCTCAAATGGTCTTTAAGGAGGTGTGAGTTCTCGAGGTTTGATGCCGGATAGTGGGCCAATATAAGGGCCAAGTACCAGACCCATCGCACATCATGTGCGCACACCCCCGTCGACCCCTCCGATCGTCGGAACCCCAATGCCGTCGGTCAGGTTCTCAGACGATGGTAACCCGGAGAAGAAAAATGCGGCACCAGCACATGCCCGAGCCCAGCATGTGCTGTCGCAACCCTTGGTTCGATCCGATCTTAGACTGGGAATGAACCCATACGCTTAGACTGGGAATGAACTCCGTATGCCTAAGTCAACCCACGAAACGAACGTGCGGGCGCTCAGCCGGCCAGAGGGGCGGGATCCGCAAGTCGGGGATCGGTCGGGTCCCCCTCTGCGTGCTGTCGATCCTGCTGCCACAATGCTCAGTCTGGTCTGATCTTAGACTGGGAATGAACTTCGTATGCCTAAGCCAACTGACGAAACGAGCAAGCGGGTGGGCGGGCGGGCACTACGTCGGCCAGAGAGACGGGATGCGCCAGCCGTGGATCGATAGGGTGGTAGGTGGGTTTAGGCACATCTTCATATTTCAGCATGCCAATGCCATTTTTATGGCTTGTAAATTCATACAATGGTCCCTTAAGCCTTCACGTGAAGTTCATGGCAAGACGACTCGTTTTCTATTTTTCACAATTTTCAAAACTTTTTGCGGTTGGGGATTTTTCAAAATTTTTTCAGAAGGAATTTTGCCGAAAACTTGGTAAACGTGATCCTTGTATTTTTTTTGGCATGCATAAAAAAATTCAGCTAAAAACTAGAAGTGTACAAGATTTTGTGACCATTTGAAAAAAATGTCCCCATTTGAGACACTTTAATGGCTACTGGCAACAAACCTGTAAACCTCAAATGCTCTTTAAGGGGTGTGAGTTCTCGAGGTTTGATGAGGGATAGCGGGCCAATATAAAGGCCAAGTACCAGCACCCATCGCACATCATGTGCGCACACCCCCCTCAGCCCCCTCGATCGTCGGAACCCCAATGCCGACGGTCAGGTTCTCCGACGATACTCCGGCGATGGTGCCCCGGTGAAGTAAAATGTGGCACCAGCACATGCCCAAGCCCAGCATGTGCTGCTGCAACCCTCGGTCCGATCCGATCTTAGACTGGGAATGAACTCCGTATGCTCAGACTGGGAATGAACTCCGTATGCCTAAGTCAACCCACGAAACGAGCGTGCGGGCACTCAGTCGGCCAGTGGGGCGGGATGCGCAAGCCGGGGATTGGTCGGGTCCCCCTCTGCGTGCTACCGATCCTACTGCTTCAACCCTCGGTCCGGTCCGATCTTAGACTGGGAATGAACTCCCTATGCCTAAGCCAACCGACAAAATGAGCCGGCGGGCGGGCACTACGTCGGCCAGAGAGACGGGATGCAGAAGCCGTGGATCGATAGGGTGTTAGGTGGTTTAGGCACATCTTCATATTTCTATGTGCCATTGCCATTTTTATGGCTTGTAAATTCATACAATGGTCCCTTAAGCGCTCACATGAAGTTTCATGGCAAGACGACTCGTGTTCTATTTTTCACGATTTTTGAAACTTTTTACGCTTCGGGATGTTTTAAAATTTTTTTGAAAGGAATTTTGGCCCCAAACTTGGTAGACGTGATCCTTGTATTTTTGTTGGCTTGCACAAAAAAATTCAGCTAAAAACTCGAAGTGTACAAGATTTTATGACCATTTGAAAAAAGTGTCCCCATTTCAGACACTTTAATTGCTACTGGCAGCAAACCTGTAAAATCTCAAATGCTCTTTAAGAGGGTGTGAGTTCTCGAGTTGTCTTCCCATGCAAAAAGTTTCAAAAATCGTGAAAAAAAGAAAACGAGTTGTCTTCCCATGAAACTTCACGTGAAGGCTTAAGGGACCATTGTATGAATTTACAAGCCATAAAAATGGCATTGGCATGCTGAAATATGAAGATGTGCCTAAACCCACCTACCACCCTATCGATCCACGGCTTGCGCATCCCGTCTCTCTGGCCGGCGTAGTGCCCGCCCGCCCGCCCACCCGCCCGCTCGTTTCATCGGTTGGCTTAGGCATACGAAGTTCATTCAAAGTCTAAGATCGGATCGGACAAACGGTTGCGACAGCAGGATCGGCAGCACGCAAAGGAGAACCCGATCGATCCTCGGCTTACGCATCCTCGGCTTGCGCATCCTGCCCCTCTGGCCGGTTGAGCACCCACACGCTCATTTTGTGGGTTGACTTAGGCATACGGAGTTCATTCCCAGTCTAAGCATACGAAGTTCATTCCCAGTCTAAGATCGGATTAGACCGAGGGTTGCGGTAGCACGTGCTGGGCCCGGGCATGTGCTGGTACCGCATTTTTCTTCGCCGGGGCACCATCACCAGAGCATCACTGGAGAACCTGACCGGCGGCATTGGGGTTTCGACGATCAGGGGGGCCGGGGGTGGGGGTGTGTGCACGTGATGTGCGATGGGTGCTGGTACTTGGCCCTCATATTGGCCCCCTATCCCTCATCAAACCTTGAGAACTCACCCCCCTTTAAAGAGCATTTGAAATTTTACAGGTTTGCTGCCAGTAGCCATTAAAGTGTCTGAAATGGGGACACTTTTTTCAAATGGCCACAAAATATTGTACACTTGGAGTTTTTAGCAGAATGTTTTTGTGCATGCCAACAAAAATACAAGGATCACGTCTACCATGATTGGGGCCAAAACTCCTTCTGAAAAAATTTAAAAAAATCTCGAACCGCAAAAAGTTTCAAAAATTGAGAAAAATGAAAAACGCGTCGTGTTACCATGAAACTTCACATGAAGGCTTAGGGGACCATTGTATGAATTTACAAGCCAGAAAAATGGCATTGGCTTGCAGAAATATGAAGATGTGCCTAAACCCACCTACCAGCCTATCGATCCATGGCTTGCGCATCCCGTCTCTCTAGCCGGCGTAGTACCCGCCCACTCGTTTCGTCGGTTGGCTTAGGCATATGGAGTTCATTCCTAGTCTAAGATTGGATCAGACCAAGGGTTGCGACAGCAGGATCGACAGCACGCAGAGGGGGATGCGGTCGACCCCCAGCTTGCGCATCCCACCCCTCTGGCTGGCTGAGCGCTTGCACGCTCGTTTCGTGGGTTGACTTAGGCATACGAAGTTCATTCCCAGCCTAAGCATACGGAGTTCATTCCCAGTCTAAGATCAGACCAAACTGAGGGTTGCGGTAGCACATACTGGGCTCGGGCATGTGCTGGTGCCGCATTTTTCTTCATCGGGGCACCATCATGGAAGCATCACCGAAGAATCTCACCGGCGGCATTGGGGTTCCGACGATTGGGGGGGCCGGGGGGGTGTGCACACATGATGTGCAATGGGTGATGGTACTTGGCCCGTATATTACCCCCTAATCCTCATCAAACCTTAAGAACTCACACCCCCTTAAAGAGCATTTGAGATTTTACAGGTTTGTTGCCAGTAGCCGTTAAAGTCTCTGAAATGGGGACACTTTTTTCAAAAGGTCACAAAATCTTGTACACTTCAAGTTTTTAGCTGAATTTTTTTGTGCCTGCCAAAAAAATACAAGGATCACGTCTACCAAGTTTGGGGCCAAAATTCCTTCCGAAAAAATTTTAAAAAATCCCGAACCGTAAAAAGTTTCAAAAATCATGAAAAATAGAAAAGGAGTCGACTTGCCATGAAACTTCACGTGAAGGCTTAAGGGACCATTGTATGAATTTGCAAGCCATAAAAATGGCATTGGCATGTAGAAATATGAAGATGTGCCTAAACCCACCTACAACCCTATCGATCCACGGCTTGCGCATCCCGTATCTTTGGCCGGTGTAGTGCCCGCCCGCCCGTTCGTTTCGTCGGTTGGCTTAGGCATTAGGAGTTCATTCCTAGTCTAAGATCAGACCGGACCAAGGGTTGGGGCAGCAAGATTGGCAGCATGCAGAGAGGGAACGCGGCCGATCCCCGGCTTGCGCATCCCGCCCCTCTAGCTGGCTGAGCGCTCGTACGCTTATTTCGTGGGTTGACTCAGGCATACGGAGTTCATTCCCAGTCTAAGCATATGGAGCTCATTCCCAGTCTAAGATCGGACCGGACTGAGGGTTGCCAGGCAGCACATGCTGGGGGCTCAGGCTTGTCTGGTGCGTATTTTTTCATCCGTCGGGGGCACCATCGCCGGAAGCATCGCCGGAGAGCTTGACCGGTGATTGCGGGGCCGGGGTGGGTGGTGCACACATGATGTGCGATGGGTGCTGGTTACTTTGGCCCTATATTGGCCCCCTATCCCTCATAAACCACGAGAACTCACACCCCCTAAGAGCATTTTAGATTTTACAGGTTGCTGCCATAAGCCATTAAGAATGTCTGAAATGGGACCGTTTTTTTCAAATGGTCACAAAATCTTGTACACTTCGAGTTTTTAGCTGAATTTTTTTGTGCATGCCAACAAAAATACAAGGATCACGTCTACCAAGTTTGGGAGAACATTCCAATATAAATTTTAAAAAATCCCAACTGCAAATAGTTTTGCAAATCATGAAAAATAGAAACGAGTCCTTGCCATGAAACTTCCGTGAAGGTTTAAGATGGGACCTTTATGAATTTATGAGCCATAAATCATGGCATGAGAAATGAAGTGTGCCTAAAACCCTTACCGTCCTATCTTAGACTGGCTTGAATCCTTGTCTTAAGCTCGACGATAGTGCCAACCCGGCGCTCGCCGCTGCGTTTCGTAGGTGGCTAGGTATAGGATTCACGCACATCTAAGATTGGACCGATCGAGGGTGCAACGCAAGATCGATAGCACTAAAATACCTGGCGATCCCGGCTTAGCGTCCCGGCCCTCTGGCTGGCTGAGTGACCGCACGTTCGTTTCGTGGGTTGACTTAGGCATACGGAGTTCATTCCCAGTCTAAGCATACAAAGTTCATTCCCAGTCTAAGATCGGACCGGACCGAGGGTTGTGGCAGCACATGCTGGGCTCGGGCATCTGCTGGTACCACATTTTTCTTCACCAGGGCACCATCACCGGAGCATCACAGGAGAACCTGACCGACGGCATTGGGGTTCCGGCGATCGGAGGGCCGGGGGGGTGTACGCACATGATGTGTGATGGGTGCTGGTACTTGGCCCTTATATTGGCCCCCTATCCCTCATCAAACCTCGAGAACTCACCCCCCCTTAAAGAGCATTTGAGATTTTACAGGTTTACTGCCAGTAGCCATTAAAGTGTCTGAAATGGGGACACTTTTTTCAAATGATCACAAAATCTTGTACACTTCGAATTTTTAGCTGAATTTTTTGTGCATGCCAACAAAAATACAAGGATCATGTGTACCAAGTTTGGGGCCAAAACTCCTTTCGAAAAAATTTAAAAAAATCCCGAAACATAAAAAGTTTCAAAAATCATGAAAAATAGAAAACGCGTCGTCTTGCCATGAAACTTCACGTGAAGGCTTAAGGGACCATTGTATGAATTTACAAGCCATAAAAATGGCATTGGCACACAGAAATATGAAGATGTGCCTAAACCTACCTACCACCCTATCGATCCACGGCTTGCGCAACCCGTCTCTCTAGTCGGCGTAATGCTCGCCCGCCCGCCCGGCCGCTCATTTCATTAGTTGGCTTAGGCATACGGAGTTCATTCCCAGTCTAAGATCGGACCAGACTGAGGGTTGCAGCAATAGGATCGGCAGCACGCAGTGGGGGACCCGACCCGATCACCGGCTTGCACATCCCGCCCCTCTGGCTGGCTGAGCGCCCGCACGCTCATTTCGTGTGATGACTTAGGCATACGGAGTTCATTCCCAGTCTAAGAATACAAAGTTCATTCCCAGTCTAAGATCAGACCAGACCGAGGGTTGCGGCAGCACATGCTGGGCTCAGGCATGTGCTGGTGCCATATTTTTTCTTCGCTAGGGCACCATCACCGGAGCATCGCCGGAGAACCTGACCGACGGCATTTGGGTTCCGACGATCGGGTGGGCTGGGGGGGTGTGCGCACATGATGTGCGATGAGTGCTGGTACGTGGCCCTTATATTGGCCCCCTATCCCTCATCAAACCTTGAGAACTCACACCCCCTTAAAGAGCATTTGAGATTTTACAAGTTTGCTGTCAGTAGCCATTAAAGTGTCTGAAATGGGGACACTTTTTTCAAATGGTCATAAAATCTTGTACACTTCGAGTTTTTAGTTGAATTTTTTTGTGCATGCCAACAAAAATACAAGGATCACGTCTACCAAGTTTGGGGCCAAAAATCCTTCTGAATAAATATTAAAAAATCTCGAACCGTAAAAATTTTTGAAAATCGTGAAAAATAGAAAACGAGTCGTCTTGCCATGAAACTTCACGTGAAGGCTTAAGGGACCATTGTATGAATTTACAAGCCATAAAAATGGCATTGGCATGCAGAAATATGAAGATGTGCCTAAACCCACCTACCACCCTATCGATCAACGACTTGCGTATCCTGTCTCTCTGGTCGACGTAGTGCCCGCCTGCCCACCTGCCCGCTTGTTTCGTCAGTTGGCTTAGGCATACGGAGTTCATTGCTAGTCTAAGATAGACCAGACCGAGGGTTACGGTAGTAGGATCGACAGCACGCAGAGGGGGACCCGATCGATCCCCAGCTTACGCATCCCACCCCTCTGGCTGGCTCAGTGCCCGTACGCTCATTTTGTGGGTCGACTTAGGCATACGGAGTTCTTTCCCAGTCTAAGCATACGGAGTTCATTCCCAGTCTAAGAGCGGACCGGACCGAGGGTTGTGGCAGAACATGCTAGGCTCGGGCATGTGCCGGTGCCGTATTTTTCTTCGTCGGGGCAATATCGTCGGAGAACCTGAACGGCGACATTGGGGTTCTGACGATCGGGGGGCCAGGGGGTGTACGCACATGATGTGCGATGGGTGCTGGTACTTGACCCTTATATTGGCCCCCTATCCCTCATCAAACCTTGAGAACTCACACCCCCTTAAAAAGCATTTGAGATTTTACAGGTTTGCTGCCAGTAGCCATTAAAGTGTCTGAAATGGGGACAGTTTTTTCTAATGGTCACAAAATCTTGTACACTTCAAATTTTTAGCTGAATTTTTTTTTGCATGCCAAAAAAAATAAAAGGATCACGTCCACCAAGCTTAGGGCCAAAACCCCTTCCGAAAAAATTTTAAAAAATCCCGAAATGCAAAAAGTTTTGAAAATCGTGAAAACTAGAAAATGAGTCGTCTTGCCATGAAACTTCACGTGAAGGCTTAGGGAACCACTGTATGAATTTACGAGCCATAAAAATGGCATTGGCATGTAGAAATATGAAGATGTGCCTAAACCACCTACCACCCTATCGATCCACGGCTTGCGCATCCTGTCTCTCTGGTCGACGTAGTGCCCGCCCACCCGCTCGTTTCATCGGTTGTCTTAGGCATACGGAGTTCATTCCTAGTCTAAGATCAGACCAGACTAAGGGTTACAGCAACAAGATCGGTAGCACGTAGAGGGGGACCCGACCGATCCCAGGCTTTCGCATCTCGCCCCTCTGGCCGGCTGAGCGCCTGCACGTTCATTTCGTGTGTTGACTTAGGCATACGGAGTTCATTCCCAGTCTAAGCATATGGAGTTCATTCCCAGTCTAAGATCGGACCAGATCGAGGGTTACGACAGCACATGCTGGGCTTGGACATGTGCCGGTGCCGTATTTTTCTTCGTTGGGGCACCATCCCCGGAGCATCATCGGAGAACCTGACCGACGGCATTTGGGTTCCGATGATTGGGGGGGTCAGGGGGTGTGCAGACATGATGTGCGATGGGTGCCGGTACTTGGCCCTTATATTGGCCCCCTATCCCTCATCAAACCTCGAGAACTCACACCCCCTTAAGGAGCATTAAAGTGTTTGAAATGGGGACACTTTTTTCAAATTGTCACAAAACCTTGTACATTTCGAGTTTTTAGCTGAATGTTTTTATGCATGCCAACAAAAATACAAGGATCATGTCTACCAAGTTTGGGGCCAAAACTCCTTTCGAAAAAATTTTAAAAAATCTCGAGCAGTAAAAAGTTTCAAAAATTGTGAAAAATAGAAAACGAGTCGTCTTGCCATGAAACTTCATGTGAAGGCTCAAGGGACCATTATATGAATTTACAAGCCATAAAAATGGCATTGGCACATAGAAATATGAAGATGTGCCTAAACTCACCTACCACCCTATCGATCCACGGCTTGCGCATCTCGTCTCTATGGTCGGCGTAGTGCACGCCCGCCGGCCCACCCGCTTTGTTTCGTCAGTTGGCTTAGGCATACGAAGTTCATTCCCAGTCTAAGATCGAACCAGATCGAGCGTTGTAGCAGCAGGATCGACAGCGCACAGAGGGGGACCCGGCCGATCCCCGTCTTGCGCATCACGCCCCTCTGGCCGACTGAGCGCCCGCATGCTCGTTTCATGGGTTGACTTAGGCATACAAAGTTCTTTCCCAGTCTAAGCATACGGAGTTCATTCCTAGTCTAAGATCGGACCAGACCGAGGGTTGCGGCAGCAGATGCTGGGCTCGGGCATGTGCTGGTGCCGCATTTTTCTTCGTCGGGGCACCATCGCCGAAGCATCGCAGGAGAACCTGACCGACGGCATTAGGGTTTCGGTGATCGAGAGGGCCGGGGGGGTGTGCGCACATGATGTGCGATGGGTGCTGGTACTTGGCCCTTATATTGGCCCCTTATCCCTCATCAAACCTCGACAACTCACATCCCCTTAAAGAACATTTGAGATTTTACAGGTTTCCTGCCAGTAGCCATTAAAGTGTTTGAAATGGGGACACTTTTTTCAAATGGTCACAGAATCTTGTACACTTCGAGTTTTTAGCTGAATTTTTTTGTGCATACCAACAAAAATACAAGGATCACGTTTACCAAGTTTGGGGCCAAAACACCTTCCGAAAAAATTTTAAAAAATCCCGAACCGTAAAAAGTTTCCAAAATCGTGAAAAAGAGAAAACGAGTCGTCTTCCCATGAAACTTCACGTGAAGGCTTAAGGGACCATTGTATGAATTTAAAAGCCATAAAAACGGTATTGGCATGCAAAAATGTGAAGATGTGCCTAAACCCACCTATCGCCCTATCAATCCACGGCTTGCACATCCCGTCTCTCTAGCCGGCGTAGTGCACACCCGCCCGCCCGCCCGCTCGTTTCGTCGGGTGGCTTAGGCATACGGAATTCATTCATAGTCTAAGATCGGACCAGTCTGAAGGTTACAGCAGTAGGATAGGCAGCATGCAGAGGGGGACCCGGTCGATCCCCAGCTTGCGCATCCCGCCCCTCTGGTCGGCTGAGCGCCCGCACACTCATTTCGTGGGTTGACTTAGGCATACGAAGTTCATTCCCAGTCTAAGCATACAGAGTTCATTCCCAGTCTAAGATCGGACCAGACCAAGGGTTGCAGCAGCACATGCTGGGCTCGGGCATGTGCTGGTGCCTCATTTTTCTTCATCAGGGCACCATCGTCGGAGCATCACCGAAGAAGCTGGCCGACGGCATTGGGGTTCCGGCAATCGGGGGGCCTGGGGGTGTGCGCACATGATGTGCGATGGGTGCTGCTACTTGGCCCTTATATTGGCCCCCTATCCCTCCTCAAACCTCGAGAACTCACACCCTCTTAAAAAGCATTTAAGATTTTACTGGTTTGCTGCCAGTAGCCATTAAAATGTCTGAAATGAGGACACTTTTTTCTAATGGTCACAAAATCTTGTACACTTCAAATTTTTAGCTGAATTTTTTTGTGCATGCCAAAAAAAAATAAAAGGATCACGTCCACCAGGCTTGGGGCCAAAACCCCTTCCGAAAAAATTTTAAAAAATCCCGAAATGCAAAAAGTTTTGAAAATCGTGAAAAATAGAAAACGAGTCGTCTTGCCACGAAACTTCACGTGAAGGCTTAAGGAACCACTGTATGAATTTACAAGCCATAAAAATGGCATTGGCATGCAGAAATATGAAGATGTGCCTAAACCACCTACCACCCTATCGATCCACGGCTTGCGCATCCTGTCTCTCTGGTCGACGTAGTGCCCGCCCACCCGCTCGTTTCATTGGTTGTCTTAGGCATACGGAGTTCATTCCTAGTCTAAGATCAGACCAGACTAAGGGTTACAGCAACAAGATCGGTAGCACGTAGAGGGGGACCCGACCAATCCCAGTCTTTCGCATCCCGCCCCTCTGGCCGGCTGAGCGCCTGCACGCTCATTTCGTGTGTTGACTTAGGCATACGGAGTTCATTCCCAGTCTAAGCATATGGAGTTCATTCCCAGTCTAAGATCGGACCAGATCGAGGGTTGCGACAGCACATGCTGGGCTTGGACATGTGCCGGTGCCGTATTTTTCTTCATTGGGGCACCATCCCCGGAGCATCATCGGAGAACCTGACCGACGGCATTTGGGTTCCGATGATTGGGGGGGTCAGGGGGTGTGCACACATGATGTGCGATGGGTGCCGGTACTTGGCCCTTATATTGGCCCCCTATCCCTCCTCAAACCTCGAGAACTCACACCCCCTTAAAAAGCATTTAAGATTTTACAGGTTTGCTGCCAGTAGCCATTAAAGTGTCTGAAATGAGGACACTTTTTTCAAATGGTCACAAAATGTTGTACACTTCGAGTTTTTTGCTGAATTTTTTTGTGCATGCCAACAAAAATACAAGGATCACGTCTACAAAGTTTGGGGCCAAAACACCTTCCGAAAGAATTTTAAAAAATCCCGAACCATAAAAAGTTTCAAAAATCTTGAAAAATAGAAAACGAGTCGTCTTGCCATGAAACTTCACGTGAAAGCTTAAGGGACCATTGTATAAATTTACAAGCCATAAAAATGGCATTGTCATGCAGAAATATTAGGATGTGCCTAAATCCACCTACCACCCTATCGATCAATGGCTTGTGCATCCCGTCTCTCTGGCCGACGTAGTGACCGCACGCCCGCCCGCCCGCTCTTTTCGTCGGTTGGCTTAGGCATACTGAGTTCATTCCCAGTCTAAGCAAACGGAGTTCATTCCCAGTCTAAGCTCGGACCAGACCGAGGGTTGCGGCATCACATGCTAGGCTGGGGCATGTGCTGGTGTCACATTTTTTTCATCGGGGCACCATCGCCGGAGCATCGTCGGAGAACCTGACCGGCAGCATTAGGGTTTCGGTGATCGGGGGGCCGGGGGGGTGCGCGCACATGATGTGTGATGGGTGCTGGTGCTTGGCCCTTATATTGGCCCCCTATCCCTCATCAAACCTTGAGAACTCACACCCCCTTAAAGAGCATTTGAGATTTTACAGGTTTGCTGCCTGTGGCCATTAAAGTGTCTGAAATGGGGACACTTTTTTCAAATGGTCACAAAATCTTGTACACTTCGAGTTTTTAGCTGAATTTTTTTGTGCATGCCAACAAAAATACAAGGATCACGTCTACCAAGTTTGGGGTGAAAACTCCTACCGAAAAAATTTTAAAAAATCCCAAACTAAAAAAAGTTACAAAAATCATGAAAAATAGAAAACGGGTCATCTCGCCATGAAACTTCACGTGAAGGCTTAAGGGACCATTGTATGAATTTACAAGCCATAAAAATGGCATCGGCATGCAGAAATATGAAGATGTGCTTAAACCCACCTACCACCCTATCGATCCATGGCTTGCGCATCCCGTCTCTCGGGCTAGCGTAGTGCCCGCCTGCCCGCCCGTCTGCTCGTTTCATCGGTTCGCTTAGGCATACAGAGTTCATTCCCAGTCTAAGGTCAGACTGGACCGAGGGTTGTGGTAGTAGGATCGGCAGCACGCAGAGGGGGTCCCAGCCGATCCCAGGCTTGCGCATCCCGCCCCTCTGGCCTGCTGAGCGCCTGCACGCTTGTTTTGTAGGTTGACTTAGGCATACGAAATTCATTCCCAGTCTAAGCATACCGAGTTCATTCCCAATCTAAGATCGGACTGGACCGAGGGTTGCGGCACCACATGCTGGGCTCGGGCATGTGTTGGTGCCGCATTTTTCTTCGTCGGGGCACCATCGCCAGAGCATCGTCGGCGAACCTGACCGGCGGCATTGGGGTTCCGGTGATCGGGGGTGTTGGGGGGGTGTGCTCACATGATGTGCGATGGGTGCTGGTACATGGCCCTAATATTGGCCCCCTATCCCTCATCAAATCTCGAGAACTCACACCCCCTTAAAAAGCATTTGAGATTTTATAGGTTTGCTGCCAGTAGCCATTAAAGTGTCTGAAATGGGGACCCTTTTTTCAAATGTTCACAAAATCTTGTACACTTCGAGTTTTTAGTTGAATTTGTTTACGCATACCAACAAAAATACAACGATCACATCTACCAAGTTTGGGGTGAAAACTCCTTCCAAAAAAATTTTAAAAAATTTTGAACCGTAAAAAGTTTTCAAAATCATGAAATATAGAAAACGAGTCGTCTTGCTATGAAACTTCACGTGAAGGCTTAAGGGACCATTGTATGAATTTACAAGCCATAAAAATGGCATTGGCATGCAGAAATATGAAGATGTGCCTAAACCCACCTACCACCTTATCGATCCACGGCTTGCGCAGCCGGTCTCTCTCGTCGGCGTAGTGCTCGCTCGCCCGCCCGCCCGCTTGTTTCATCGGTTGGTTTGGGCATACGGAGTTCATTCCCAGTCTAAAATCGAACCGGCAGCACACAGAGGGGGACCCAGCTGATCCCCGGCTTGCGCACCTTGCCCCTCTGGCCGGCTGAGCACCCGTACGCTCGTTTTATGGGTTGAATTAGGCATACGGAGTTCATTCCCAGTGTAAGCATTTGGAGTTCATTCCCAGTCTAAGATCGGACCGGTCCGAGGGTTGCTGCAGCACATGCTGGGCTCGGGCATGTGTTGGTGCCGCATTTTTCTTCACCAGGGCACCATCGTCGGAGCATCGTCGGAGAACCTGACCGGCGGCATTGGGGTTTCGACGATCGGGGGGGCTGGGCGGGCTGTGCGCACATGATGTGCGATGGGTGCTGGTACTTGGACCTTATATTGGCCCCCTATCCCTCATCAAACCTCAAGAACTCACACCCCCTTCAAGGGCATTTGAGATTTTATAGGTTTGCTGCCAGTAGCCGTTAAAGTATCTGAAATGGGGACACTTTTTTGAAATGGTCACAAAATCTTGTACACTTCGAGTTTTTAGCTGAATTTTTTTGTGCATGCCAACAAAAATACAAGGATCACGTCTACCAAGTTTGGGGATAAAACTCTTGAAAAAATTTAAAAAAATCCTGAATCGCAAAATGTTTCGAAAATCGTGAAAAATAGAAAACGAGTGGTCTTGCCATGAAACTTCACATGAAGGCTTGAAGGACCATTGTATGAATTTACAAGCCATAAAAATGGCATTGGCACGTAGAAATATGAAGATGTACCTAAACCCACCTACCACCCTATCGATCCACGACTTGCGCATCCCGTCTCTCTTGCCGGCGTAGTGACCACCCGTCCGCCCGCCCGCTCGTTTCATCGGTTGGTTTATGCATACGGAGTTCATTCCCAGTCTAATATCAAACTGAGCTGAGGGTTGTGGCAGCAGGATCGACAGCACGCAGAGGGGGACCCAGTCGATCCCCGGCTTACGCATCTTGTCCCTCTGGTCGGCTGAGCACCCGTACGCTCGTTTCATGGGGTGACTTTGGCATACGGAGTTCATTCCCAATCTAAGCATCCAGAGTTCATTCCCAGTCTAAGATCGGACCGGACCGAGGTTTGCGACAGCACATGCTGGGCTTGAGCATGTGTTGGTGCCACATTTTTCTTCACCGGGGCACCATCGTCGGAGCATCGTCGGATAACCTGACTGGCGGTATTGGGGTTCCGACGATCGGGGGGGGCCGGGGGGTGTGAACACATGATGTGCGATGGGTGCTGGTACTTGGCCCTTATATTGGCCCCCTATCCCTCATAAAACCTCGAGAACTCATGCCCCTTTAAAGAGCATATGAGGTTTTACAGGTTTGCTGCCAGTAGCCATTAAAGTGTCTGAAATAGGGACACTTTTTTCAAATGGTCACAAAATCTTGTACACTTCGAGTTTCTAGCAGAATTTTTTTGTGCATGCCAAAAAAAATACAAGGATCACGTCTACCAAGTTTGGGGATAAAACTCTTGAAAAAATTTAAAAAAATCCTGAATCGCAAAATGTTTCGAAAATCGTGAAAAATAGAAAACAAGTGGTCTTGCCATGAAACTTCACATGAAGGCTTGAGGGACCATTGTATGAATTTACAAGCCATAAAAATGGCATTGGCACGTAGAAATATGAAGAAATGCCTAAACCCACCTACCACCCTATCGATTCATGGCTTGCGCATCCCGTCTCTCTGGCCAGCGTAGTGCCCGCCCGCCTGCTCGCCCGCTCGTTTCGTCGGTTGGCTTAGGCTTACGGAGTTCATTCCCAGTCTATGAATAGACCGAACTGAGGGTTGTGGCAGCAGGATAATCAGCACGCAGAGGGGGACCCGACCGATCCCCGACTTGCGAATCCCGCCCCTCTAGCTGACTAAGCACCCACACGTTCGTTTCATGGGTTGACTTAGGCATACGGAGTTCATTCCCAGTCTAAGATTGAACCAAACCGAGGGTTACGGCAGTACATGCAGGACTCAGGCATATGTTGGTGTTGCATTTTTCTTCTCCGGGGCACCATCGTCGGAGCATCGCAAGAGAACCTGACCGGCGGCATTGGGGTTCTGGTGATCGAGGGGGCCGGGGGGTGTGTGCGCACGTGATGTACGATGGGTGCTAGTACCTGGCCCTTACATTGGCCCCCTATCCTTCATCAAACCTCGAGAACTCACACCCCTTAAGGAGCATTTGAGATTTTACAAGTTTGCTGCCAGTAGCCATTAAAGTGTTTGAAATGGGGACATTTTTTTCAAATGGTCACAAAATCTTGTACCCTTCGAGTTTTTAGCTGACTTTTTTTTTGCATGCCAAAAAAAATACAAGGATCATGTCTACCAAGTTTGGGGCCAAAACTCCATTCGAAAAAATTTTAAAAAAATCTCGAACAATAAAAGTTTCAAAAATCGTGAAAAATAGAAAACGAGTGGTCTTGCCATGAAACTTCACATGAAGGCTTGAAGGACCATTGTATGAATTTACAAGCCATAAAAATGGCATTGGCACGTAAAAATATGAGGTTGTGCCTAAACGCACCTACCACCCTATCGATCCACGGTTTGTGCATCCCGTCTCTCTGGCCGGCGTAGTCCCTGCCCGCCAGCCTGCCCGCCCGCTCGTTTTGTCGATTGGCTTAGGCATACGAAGTTCATTCCCAGTCTAAGATTAGACTGGACCGAGGGTTGTGACAGCAGGATCGACAGCAAGCAAAGGGAGACCCGGTCGATCCCCGGCTTGCGAATCCCGCCCCTCTGGCCGACTGAGCACCCGCACGCTCGTTTCGTGTGTTGACTTAGGCATACGGAGTTTATTCCCAGTCTAAGATCGGATCAGATCGAGGGTTGTGGTAGCACATGCTGGGCTCGGGCATGTGCTGGTGCCGTATTTTTCTTCATCAGGGCACCATCACCGGATCATCGCTGGAGAACCTAACCGGTGGCATTGGGGTTCCAGCGATCAGGGGGGCCGGGGGGGTGTGCGCACATGATGTGTGATGGGCACTGGCACTTGGCCCTTATATTGGCCCCCTATCCCTCATCAAACCTCGAGAACTCACACCCCCTTCAAGAGCATTTGAGATTTTACAGGTTTGCTGCCAATAGCCATTAAAGTGTCTGAAATGGGGACACTTTTTTCAAATGGTCACAAAATCTTGTACACTTTGAGTTTTTAGCTGAATTTTTTTGTGCATGCCAACAAAAATACAAGGGTCACGTCACCAAGTTTTTTGCCAAAACTCCATCCAAAAAAATTTTAAAAAATCTCGAACCGTAAAAAGTTTCAAAAATCGTGAAAAATAGAAAACGAGTGGTCTTGCCATGAAACTTCACATGAAGGCTTGAGGGACCATTGTATGAATTTACAAGCCATAAAAATGGCATTGGCATGTAGAAATATGAAGATGTGCCTAAACCAACCTACCACCCTATCGATTCACGGCTTGCGCATCCTGTCTCTTTGGTCGGCGTAGTGCCCGCCCGCTTGTTTCGTCGGTTGGCTTAGGCTTATGGAGTTGATTCCCAGTCTAAGATCGGACCGGACTGAGGGTTGTGGCAGCAGGATCGGTAGCACGTAGAGGGGGACCCGGTCGATCCCCGGCTTGCGCATCCCACCCCTCTAGTCAGCTGAGCATCCGCACGCTCGTTTCGTGGGTTGACTTAGGCATACGGAGTTCATTCCCAGTCTAAGCATACGGAGTTCATTCCCAGTCTAAGATTGGACCGGATCGAGGGTTGTGGCAGCAGATGCTGCGCTCGGGCATGTGCTGGTGCCGTGGTTTTCTTTATCAGGGCACCATCACCGGATCATCGTCGGAGAACCTAACCGGTGGCATTGGGGTTCCAGCAATCGGGGGGTCGGGGGGTGTGCGCACATGATGTGTGATGGGCGCTGGTACTTGGCCCTTATATTGGCCCCCTATCCCTCATCAAACCTCGAGAACTCACACCCCCTTCAAGAGTATTTATGATTTTACAGGTTTGCTGCCAGTAGCCATTAAAGTGTTTGAAATGGGGACACTTTTTTCAAATGGTCACAAAATCTTGTACACTTTGAGTTTTTAGCTGAAATTTTTTGTGCATGCCAACAAAAATACAAGGGTCACGTCACCAAGTTTGTTGCCAAAACTCCATCCAAAAAAATTTTTAAAAATCTCGAACCGTAAAAAGTTTCAAAAATCGTGAAAAATAGAAAACGAGTGGTCTTGCCATGAAACTTCACATGAAGGCTTGAGGGACCATTGTATGAATTTACAAGCCATAAAAATGGCATGGGCACATAGAAATATGAAGATGTGCCTAAGCCCACCTACCACCCTATCGATTCACGGATTGCGCATCATGTCTCTTTGGTCGGCGTAGTGCCCGCCCGCACATTTCGTCTGTTGGCTTAGGCTTATGGAGTTGATTCCCAGTCTAAGATCAGATCGGACCAAGGGTTGTGGTAGCAGGATCGGCAGCACGTAGAGGGGGACCCGGTCGAACCCCGGCTTGCGCATCCCACCCCTCTAGTCGGCTGAGCACCCGCACGTTCGTTTCGTGGGTTGACTTAGGCATACGGAGTTCATTCCCAGTCTAAGCATACGATTTTCATTCCCAGTCTAAGATCGGACCGGATCGAGGGTTGTGGCAGCACATGCTGGGCTCGGCATGTGCTGGTGCCGTATTTTTCTTCATCAGGGCACGATCACCGGATCATCACCGGAGAACCTAACTGGTGGAATTGGGGTTCCAGCGATCGGGGGGGCCGGGGGGTGCTGGTACTTGGCCCTTATATTGGCCCCTTATCCCTCATCAAACCTTGAGAACTTACACCCCGTTAAAGAGCATTTGAGATTTTACAGGTTTGCTGCCAGTAGCCATTAAAGTGTCTAAAATGGGGACATTTTTTTCAAATGGTCACAAAATCTTGTACACTTCGAGTTTTTAGCTGAATTTTTTTGTGCATGCCAAAAAAAATACAAGGATCACGTCTACCAAGTTTGGGGCCAAAACTCCTTCCGAAAGAATTTAAAAATATCCCGAACCGCAAAAATATTCAAAAATCGTGAAAAATAGAAAACCAGTCATCTTGCCATGAAACTTCACGTGAAGGCTTAAGGGACCATTGTATGAATTTACAAGCCATAAAAATGGCATTGGCAGGCAAAAATATGAAGATGTGCCTAAACCCACCTACCACCCTATCGATCCACGGCTTGCGCATCTCGTTTCTCTGGCCGGCTTAGTGCCCGCCCGCCCGTCCGCTCGTTTCGCCGTTGGCTTAGGCATACGGAGTTCATTCCTAGTCTAAGATCAGACTGGACCGAGGATTGCAACAGTAGGATCGGCAGCACGTAGAGGGGGACCCGATCGATCCCCGGCTTACGCATCCCGCCCCTCTGGCCGGTTGAGCACCCGCATGCTCGTTTTGTGGGTTGACTTAGGCATACAGAGTTCATTCCCAGTCTAAGCATACGGAGTTCATTCCCAGTATAAGATCAAACCAGACCGAGGGTTGCGGCAGCACATGCTGGGCACGATGATACATTGGTACCGCATTTTTTTCGCCGGGGCACCATCGTCGGAGAACCTAACCGGCAGCATTGGGGATCTGGCGATCGGGGGGCCGGGGGGGGTGTGCGCACATGATGTGCGATGGGTGCTGGTACTTGGCCCTTATATTGGCCCCCCTATACCTCATCAAACCTCAAGAACTCACACCCCCTTAAAGAGCATTTGAGATTTTACAGGTTTGCTGCCAGTAGCCATTAAAGCGTCTGAAATGGGGACACTTTATTCAATTGGCCACATAATCTTGTACACTTCAAGTTTTTAGCTGAATTTTTTTGTGCATGCCAACAAAATACAAGGATCACGTCTACCAAGTTTGGGGCCAAAACTCCTTCTGAAAAATAGAAAACGAGTCATCTTGCCATGAAACTTCACTTGAAGGCTTAAGGGACCATTGTATGAATTTACAAGCCATAAAAATGGCATTGGCATGCAGAAATATGAAGATGTCTCTAAACCCACCTACCACCCTATCGATCCATGGCTTATGCATCAGTTCACTCTGGTACTTGGTCCTTATATTCTCCCCTATCCGTCATCAAACCTCGAGAACTCACACCCCCTTAAAGGGCATTTGAGATTTAACAGGCTTGCTGCCAGTAGCCATTAAAGTGTCTGGAATGGGGACACTTTTTTCAAATGGTCACAAAATCTTGTACACTTCGAGTTTTTAGCTGAATTTTTTTATGCATGCCAACAAAAATACAAGGATCACGTCTACCATGTTTGGGGCCAAAAATCCTTTCAAAAAAATTTTAAAAAATCTCGAACAGCAAAAAGTTTCGAAAATCGTAAAAAATAGAAAACGAGTCATCATGCCATCAAACTTCACATGAAGGCTTAAGGGACCATTGTATGAATTTACAACCCATAAAAATGGCATTGGCACACAGAAATATGAAGATGTGCCTAAACCACCTACCACCCTATCGATCCACGGCTTGCGCATCCCGTCTTTCTAGCCGGCGTAGTGCCCGCCCGTCCGCCTGTCCGCTCGTTTCGTCGATTAGCTTAGGCATACGGAGTTCATTCCCAGTCTAAGATTGGACCAGACTGAGGGTTTCGATAGCAGGATCGGCAGCACGTAGAGGGGGACCCGACCGATCCCCGACTTGTACATCCCGCCCCTATGGTCGGCTGAGCGCCCACACACTCGTTTTGTGGGTTGACTTAGGCGTACGGAGTTCATTCCCAGTCTAAGCATATGGAGTTCATTCCCAGTCTAAGATCACACTGGACCGAGGGTTACGACAGCACATGCTGGGCTTGGGCATTTGCTGGTGCCGCATTTTTCTTCATCGGGGCACCATGTCGAAGATTCACCGGAGAACCTGACTGGCGACATTGAGGTTCCGATGATCGCGGGCGACGGGGGGTGTTCGTACATGATGTGCGATGGGTGCTGGTACTTGGCCCTTATATTGGCCCCCTATCCCTCATCAAACCTCGAGAACTCACACACCCTTAAAGAGCATTTGAGATTTTACAGGTTTCCTGCCAGTAGCCATTAAAGTGTCTTAAATGGGGACATTTTTTTCAAATGGTCACAAAATCTTGTACACTTCCAGTTTTTAGTTGAATTTTTTTGTGCTTGCCAACAAAAATACAAGGATCACATCTACCAAGTTTGGGGCCAACACTCCTTCCAAAAAAATTTCAAAAAATCTCGAACCACAAAAAGTTTCAAAAATCATGAAAAATAGAAAACGAGTCGTCTTGCCATGAAACTTCACGCGAAGGCTTAAGGGACCACTGTATGAATTTACAAGCCATAAAAATGGCATTGGCATGTAGAAATATGAAGATGTGCCTAAACCCACCTACCACCCTATCGATCCACGATTTGCGCATCCCGTCTCTCTGGCCGGCATAGTGACCGCCCGACCACCCGCCCGCTCGTTTCGTCGGTTGGCTTAGGCATATAGAGTTCATTCTCAGTCTAAGATGAGACCAGACCGAATTTTATGGCAGCAGGATCAGTAGCACGCAGACGGGGACCCGACCGATCCCCGGCTTACGCATCCTGCCCCTCTGGCTGGCTGACCGCCCGCACGCTCGTTTTATAGGATGACTTAAGCGTACAGAGTTCATTCCCAGTCTAAGCTTACGGAGTTCATTCCCAGTCTAAGATCAAACCAGACCGAGGGTTGCGACAGCACATGCTGGGCTCGGGCAAGTGCTGGTGCTGCATTTTTTTTCGCTAGGGCACCATCGTCGGACCATCATCGGACAACCTGATCGGGGCATTGGGGTTTCGACGATCGGGGGGTCGGGGGGGTGTGCGCAAATGATGTGCGATGGGTGCTGGTACTTGGCCCTTATATTTGTCCCCTATCCCTCACAAGCCTCGAGAACTCATACCCCCTTAAAGAGCATTTGAGATTTTACAGGTTTGCTGCCAGTAGCCATTAAAGTGTCTGAAATGGGGACACTTTTTTCAAATGGTCACAAAATCTTGTACACTTTGAGTTTTTAGCTGAATTTTTATGTGCAAGCCAAAAAAAATACAAGGATCACGTCTACCAAGTTTATGGCCAAAACTCCTTTTGAAAAAATTTTAAACAATCTCGAACCGTAAAAAGTTTCAAAAATCACGAAAAATATAAAATGAGTCGTTTTGCCATGAAACTTCACATGAAGGCTTAAGGGACCATTGTATGAATTTACAAGCCATAAAAATGGCATTGGCATGCAAAAATATGAAGATGTGCCTAAACCCACCTACCACCCTATCGATCCACGGCTTGCGCATCTCGTCTCTCTGGCCGACGTAGTGCCCGCCCGCCCGTCAGCTCGCTCATTTCGTCAGTTGGCTTAGGCATACGGAGTTCATTCCCAGTCTAAGATCAGACCAGACCGAGGGTTGCGGCAGCAAGATTGGCAGCACATAGAGGGGGACCCGACCGATCCCCGGATTGCGCATCTTGCCCCTTTAGCTGGCTGAGCACCCGTACGCTCATTTCATGGGTTGACTTAGGCATACGGAGTTCATTCCTAGTCTAAGCATACAGAGTTCATTCCCAGTCTAAGCTCAGATCGGACCGAGCGTTGCAGCAGCACATGCTGGGCTCGAGCATGTATTGGTGCCGCATTTTTCTTCGTTGGGGAACCTGACCGGCGGCATTGGGGTTCCGGCGATCGGGGGGGTTGGGGGGGAGTGTGCGCACATGATGTGCGATGGGTGCTGGTACTTGGCCCTTATATGGACCCCCTATCCCTCATCAAACCTCGAGAACTCACACACCCTTAAAGAGCATTTGAGATTTTACAGGTTTGCTGCTAGTAGCCATTAAAGTGTCTGAAATGGGGACACTTTTTTCAAATGGTCACAAAATCTTGTACACTTCGAGTTTTTAGCTGAATTTTTTTGCCCATGCCAACAAAAATACAAGGATCACGTCTGCGAAGTTTACGACCAAAACTCCTTTCAAAAAAATTTTAAAAAATCCCGAACCGCAAAAAGTTTTAAAAATCATGAAAAATAGAAAACGAGTCGTCTTACCATGAAACTTCACGTGAAGGCTTAAGGGACCATTGTATGAATTTACAAGCAATAAAAATGGCATTGGCATGCAGAAATATGAAGATGTGCCTAAACCCACCTACCACCCTATCGATCCACGGCTTGTGCATCTCGTCTCTCTGGCCGGTGTAGTGCCCGCCCGCCCGCTCATTTCATCGGTCGACTTAGGCATACAGAGTTCATTCCTAATCTTAGATCAGACCAGACCGAGGGTTACGGCAGCAGGATCGAAAGCACGTAGAGGAGGACCCGATCGATCCCCGGCTTGTGCATCCCGCCCCTCCGGCCGGTTGAGCACCCGTACGCTTGTTTCGTGGGTTGACTTAGGCATACGGAGTTCATTCCCAGTCTAAGATTGGACCGGACCGAGGGTTACGGCAGCACATACTGGGCTCGGGCATGTGTTGGTGCTGCATTTTTCTTCGTCGGGGCACCATCATCGAAGAACCTGACCGACGACATTGGGGTTCCAGTGATTGGGGGGGCCGGTGGGATGTGCACACATGATGTGCGATGGGTGCTGGTACTTGGCCCTTATATTGGCCCCATATCCCTTATCAAACCTCGAGAACTCACACCCCCTTAAAAAGCATTTTAGATTTTACAGGTTTGCTGCCAGTAGCCATTAAAGTATCTGAAATGGGGATACTTTTTTCAAATGGTCACAAAATCTTGTACACTTCGAGTTTTTAGCTGAATTTTTTTGTGAATGCCAACAAAAATACAAGGATCACGTCTACCAACTTTGCAGCCAAAACTCCTTTCCAAAAAATTTTAAAAAATCTCGAACCGTAAAAACTTTCAAAAATCATGAAAAATGGAAAACGAGTCGTCTTGCCATGAAACTTCACGTGAAGGCTTAAGGGAGCATTGTATGAATTTACAAGTGATAAAAATGGCATTGGCACATAGAAATATGAAGATGTGCCTAAACTCACCTACCACCCTATCGATCCACGACTTGCGCATTCCGTCTCTTTGGCCGACGTAGTGCCTGCCTGCCTGCCCTCCCGCTCATTTCATCGGTTGGCTTAGGCATAGGGAGTTCATTCCCAATCTTAGATCAGACCAGACCGAGGGTTGCGATAGCAGGATCGGAAGCACGTAGAGGGGGACCCGATCGATCCCCGGCTTGTGCATCTCGCCCCTCCGGCCGGCTGAGCACCCGCACGCTCGTTTCATGGGTTGACTTAGGCATACGGAGTTCATTCCCAGTCTAAAATCGGACCGGACTGAGGGTTGCGGCAGCACATGCTGGGCTCGGGCATGTGTTGGTGCTGTATTTTTCTTCACCGAGGCACCATCGCCGGAGCATCACCGGAGAACCTGAACGGCGGCATTGGGGTTCCAACGATCGGGGGGGCCGGTGGGGTGTGCGCACATGATGTGCGATGGGTGCTGGTACTTGGCCCTTATATTGGACCCCTATCCCTCATCAAACCTCGTGAACTCACACCCCCTTAAAGAGCATTTGAGATTTTACAGGTTTGTTGCCGGTAGCCATTAAAGTGTTTGAAATGGGGACAGTTTTTTCAAATGGTCACAAAATCTTGTACACCTCGAGTTTTTAGCTGATTTTTTTTGTGCATGCCAAAAAAAATACAAGGATCATGTCTATCAAGTTTGGGGCCAAAACACCTTCGAAAAAAATTTTAAAAAATCCCAAACCGCAAAAAGTTTTGAAAATCATGAAAAATAGAAAACGAGTCGTATTGCCATGAAACTTCATGTGAAGGTTTAAGGGACCATTGTATGAATTTACAATTCATAAAAATGGCATTGGCACGTAGAAATATAAAGAGGTGCCTAAACCCACCTACCACCCTATTGATCCACGACTTGCGCATCCCGTGGGAGTTCATTCCCAGTCTAAGATTGGACCAGACCGAGGGTTACGGTAGCAGGATTGGCAGCACGCAGCGGGGACCCGATCGATCCCTAACTTGCACAATCCGCCCCTCTGGCCGGCTGAGCACCCCCACGCTCATTTTGTGGGTTAACTTAGGCATACGGAGTTCATTCCCAGTCTAAGATCGGACTGGACCGAGGGTTCCGTTAGCACATGCTAGGCTCGGGCATGTGTTGGTGCCACATTTTTCTTCGCCGGGGCACCATCACTGGAGCATCGTCGGAGAACCTGACCGACGGCATTGGGGTTCCAGCGATCGGGGGGCCGAGGGGTGTGTGCGCATGATGTGCGATGGGGGCTGTTACTTGGCCCTTATAATGGCCCCCTATCCCTCATCAAACCTTGAGAACTCACACCCCCTTAAAGAGCATTTGAGATTTTACAGGTTTGCTGCCAGTAGCTATTAAAGTGTCTGAAATGGGGACACTTTCTCAAATGGTCACAAAATCTTGTACACTTCGAGTTTTTAGCTAACTTTTTTGTGCATAACAACAAAAATACAAGGATCACGTCTACCAAGTTTGGGGCCAAAACGCCTTCCAAAAAATTTTAAAAAATCCCAAAGCGCAAAAAGTTTCAAAAATCTTGAAAATAAAAAACGAGTCGTCTTGCCATGAAGCTTCACGTGAAAGCTTAAGGGACCATTTTATGAATTTACAAGCCATAAAAATGGCATTGGCACGCAGAAATATGAAGATGTGCCTAAACCCACCTACCACCCTTTCGATCCACGGCTTGCACGTCCCGTCTCTCTGGCCGGCGTAGTGCCCGCCCGCCCGCCTGCCTACTCATTTCGTCGGTTGGCTTAGGCATACGGAGTTCATTCCTAGTCTAAGATTAGACCGAACTGAGGGTTGTGGCAGTAGGATCGGCAGCATGTAGAAGGGGACCCGGCCGATCCTCGGCTTACGCATCCTGCCCCTCTGGCCGGCTGATCACCGCACGCTCGTTTCATAGGTTGACTTAGGCATACGGAGTTCATTCCCAGTCTAAGCATACGAAGTTCATTCCCAGTCCAAAATCGAACCAGACCGAGGGTCGCGGTAGCACATGCTAGGCTCGGGCATGTGTTAGTGCCACATTTTTCTTCGTCGGGGCACCATCACCGGAGCATCGCCGGAGAACCTGACCGATGGCTTTGGGGTTCCGATGATCAGGGGGCCGGGGGGTGTGCGCACATGATGTGCGATGGGTGCTGGTACTTGGCCCTTATATTGGCCCCCTATCCCTCATCAAACCTCGAGAACTCACACCCCCTTAAAGAGCATTTGAAATTTTACAGGTTTGCTGCCAGTAGCCATTAAATTGTCTGAAATGGGGACACTTTTTTCAAATGGTTACAAAATCTTGTACACTTCGAGTTTTTAGCTGAATTTTTTTCCACATGCCAAAAAAAATACAAGGATCATGTCTATCAAGTTTGGGGCCAAAACTCCTTCGAAAAAAATTTAAAAAAATCCCAAACCTTAAAAAGTTTCAAAAATCATGAAAAATAGAAAACGAGTCGTCTTGCCATGAAACTTCACGTGAAGGCTTAAGGGACCATCGTATGAATTTACAATTCGTAAAAATGGCATTGGCACATAGAAATATGAAGATGTGCCTAAACGCACCTACCACCCTATCGATTCACGGCTTGCGCATCCCGTCTCTCTGGTCGGCGTAGTGCCCGCCCGCCCACTCGTTTCGTCGGTTGGCTTAGGCATACGGAGTTCATTCCCAGTCTAAGATTGGACCAGACTGAGGGTTGCAGTAGCAGGATTGGCAGCACGCAGCGGGGGACCCAATCGATCCCCGGCTTGCGCATCCCGCCCATCTGGCCGGCTGAGCACCCGCATGCTCATTTCGTGGGTTTACTTAGGCATACGGAGTTCATTCCCAGTCTAAGCATACGGAGTTCATTCCCAGTCTAAGATCGAACCGAACCGAGGGTTGCGGCAGCACATGCTGGGCTCGAGCATGTGTTGGTGCCGCATTTTTCTTCGCCGGGGCACCCTCGCCGGAGCATCGCCGGAGAACCTGACCGACGGCATTGAGGTTTTGACGATTGGGGGGGCTGGGGGTGTGTGCACACATGATGTGCGATGGGTGCTGGTACTTGGCCCTTATATTGGCCCCCTATCCCTCATCAAACCTCGAGAACTCACACCCCCTTAAAGAGCATTTGAGATTTTATATGTTTGCTGCCAGTAGCCATTAAAGTGTTTGAAATGGGGACACTTTTTTCAAACGGTCACAAAATCTTGTACACTTCGAGTTTTCAGCTGAAGTTTTTTTGTGCATGTCAAAAAAAATACAGGGATCACGTCTACCAAGTTTGGGTCCAAAACGCCTTCCGAAAAAATTTTAAAAAATCCCGAATCATAAAAAGTTTCAAAAATCGTGAAAAATAGAAAACGAGTCATCTTGCCATTAAACTTCACGTGAAGGCTTAAGGGACCAATGTATGAATTTACAAGCCATAAAAAGGCCATTGGCATGCAAAAATATGAGATGTGCCTAAACCCAGCTACCACCCTATCTGTCCACGGCTTGCGCATCCCGTCTCTCTGGCTGGTGTAATGCACGCCCACCCGCCCGCCCGCTCGTTTCGTCGGTTGGCTTACGCATACGGAGTTCATTCGCAGTCTAAGATTAGACCAGATTGAGGGATGAGGCAGCAGGTTCGAAACACGTAGAGGGGGACCCGACCGATCCCCGGCTTGCGCATCCTGCCCCTCTGCTGGCTGAGTACCCGCACGCTCGTTTCGTCAGTTGACTTAGGCATACGGAGTTCATTCCTAGTCTAAGCATACGAAGTTCATTCCCAGTCTAAGATCGGACCAGACCGAAGGTTACGACAGCACATGCTAGGCTCGGGCATGTGTTGGTGTCACATTTTTCTTCGCTACGGCACCATTACCGGAGCATCACCGAAGAACCTGACCGGCGACGTTAGGGTTCCGACGATCGGGGGGTCGGGGGTGTGCGCACATGATGTGCGATGGGTGCTGGTACTTGGCCATTATATTGGCCCCCTATCCCTCATCAAACCTCGAGAACTCACACCCCCTTTAAAGAGCATTTGAGATGTTACAGGTTTGCTGCCAGTAGCCATTAAAGTATCTGAAATGGGGACACTTTTTTCAAATGGTCACAAAATCTTGTACACTTCGAGTTTTTAGCTGAATTTTTTTATGCATGCCAACAAAAATACAAGGATCACGTCTACCAAGTTTGGGGCCAAAACTGCTTTCAAAAAAATTTTAAAAAATCCTGAACCGTAAAAAGTTTCAAAAATCATGAAAAATAGAAAACGAGTCGTCTTGCCATGAAACTTCACGTGAAGGCTTAAGGGACATTGTATGAATTTACAAGCCATAAAAATGGCATTGGCACACAGAAATATGAAGATGTGCCTAAACCCACCTACCACCCTATCTATCCACGGCTTGCGCATCCTGTCTCTCTGGCCGACGTAGTGCCTGCCCGCCCACCCGTCCTTCATTTCGTCGGTTGGCTTAGGCATACGGAGTTCAATCCTAGTCTAAGATCGGACCGACCGAGGGTTGCAGCAGCACATGCTGGGCTCGGGCATGTGTTGGTGCCGCATTTTTCTTCGCTGGGGCACCATCGTCGGAGAACCTAACCGGCGGCATTGGGGTTCCGGCTAACGGGGCGGCGGGGGGTGTGCGCACATGATGTGCGATGGGTGCTGGTACTTGGCCCTTATATTTGCCCCCTATCCCTCATCAAACCTTGAGAACTCACACCCCCTTTAAAGAGCATTTGAGATTTTACAGGTTTGCTGCCAGTAGCCATTAAAGTGTCTGAAATGGGGACACTTTTTTCAAATGGTCACAAAATCTTGTACACTTCAAGTTTTCAGCTGAATTTTTCTATGCATGCCAAAAAAAATACAAGGATCACGTCTACCAAGTTTGGGACCAAAACTGCTTCCAAAAAAATTTTAAAAAATCCTGAACCGTAAAAAGTTTCAAAAATCATGAAAAATAGAAAACGAGTCGTCTTGCAATGAAACTTCACGTGAAGGCTTAAGGGACATTGTATGAATTTACAAGCCATAAAAATGGCATTGGCACACAGAAATATGAAGATGTACCTAAACCCACCTACCACCCTATCTATCCACGGCTTGCGCATCCTGTCTCTTTGGCCGGCATAGTGCCTGCACACCCACCCGCCGCTCATTTCGTCGGTTGGCTTAGGCATACGGAGTTCAATCCTAGTCTAAGATCAGACCGGACCGAGGGTTGCAGCAGCACATGCTGGGCTCGGGCATGTGTTGGTGCCGTATTTTTCTTCACCGGGGCACTATCGCCAGAGAACCTAACCGGCAGCATTGGGGTTCCGGCTATCGGGGGGCTGGGGGGTGTGCGCACATGATGTGCTATGGGTGCTGGTACTTGGCCTTCTATTGGCCCCCTATCCCTCATCAAGCCGTGAGAACTCAAACCCCCTTAAAGAGCATTTGAGATTTTACAGGTTTGCTGCTAGTAGCCATTAAAGTGTTTGAAATGGGGACACTTTTTTCAAATGGTCAAAAATCTTGTACACTTTGAGTTTGTAGCTGAATTTTTTTGTCCATGCCAACAAAAATACAAGGATCACGTCTACCAAGTTTGGGGCCAAAAATCCTTCCAAAAAATTTTTAAAAAATCTCGAACCGCAAAAGTTTCAAAAATTGTGAAAAATAGAAAACGAGTCGTCTTGCCATAGAACTTCACGTGAAGCCTTAAGGGACCATTGTATGAATTTACAAGCCCTAAAAATGGCATTGGCACATAGAAATATGAAGATGTGCCCAAACCCACCTACCACCCTATCGATCCACGGCTTGCGCATCCCGTCTTTTTGGCCGGCATAGTGCCCGGCCACTCGTTTCATCGGTTGGTTGAGGCATACGAAGTTCAATCCCAGTCTAAGATCAGATCGGACCGAGGGTTGCGGCAGCAGGATCAGAAACACCCAGAGGAGGACCCAATCGATCCTCGGCTTGCGCATCCTGCCCCTCTGGCCGGCTGAGCACCCGCACGCTTGTTTCGTGGGTTCACTTAGGCATATGGAGTTCATTCCTAGTCTAAGCATAGGGAGTTCATTCCCAGTCTATGATCGGACCGGACCGAGGGTTGCGACAGCTCATGCTGGGCTCGGGCATGTTTTGGAGCCGCATTTTTCTTCGTCGGGGCACCATCACCGGAGCATCGTTGGAGAACCTGACCGGCAGCATTGGGTTTTCGGCGATCAGGGGGGCCGAGGGGGGTGTGCGCGCATGATGTGCAATGGGTGCTGGAACTTGGCCCTTATATTGGCCCCCTATCCCTCATCAAACGTCGAGAACTCACACCCCCTTAAAGAGCATTTGAAATTTTACAGGTTTACTACCAGTAGCCATTAAAGTGTCTAAAATGGGGACACTTTTTTCAAATGGTCACAAAATCTTGTACACTTCGGGTTTTTAGCGGAATTTTTTTGTGCATGCCAACAAAAATACAAGGATCACGTCTTCCAAGTTTGGGGCCAAAAGTCCTTCTAAAAAATTTTAAAAAATCCTGAACTACAAAAGGTTTCAAAAATCATGAAAAATAGAAAACGAGTCGTCTTGCCATGAAACTTCACGTGAAGGCTTAAGGGACCATTGTATGAATTTACAAGCCATAAAAATGGCATTGGCATGCAGAAATATGAAGATGTGCCTAAACCCACCTACCACCC
Organism: Durio zibethinus; assembly: GCF_002303985.1. The sequence goes on from NW_019168048.1 coordinate 14,081,596, forward strand.
TATCGATCCACGGCTTGCGCATCCCGTCTCTCTGGCCGGCGTAGTGCCAGCCCGCCCGCCCGTTCGTTCCGTCAATTGGCTTAGGCATATGGAGTTCATTCCCAATCTAAGATTAGACTAGACCGAGGGTTGCAGCAGCAGGATCGACAGCACACAAAGGGGGACCCGGCTGATCCTCGGCTTGCGCATCCCGCCCCTCTGGCTGACTGAGCACTGACACGCTCGTTTCGTGAGTTGACTTACGCATACGGAGTTCATTCCCAGTCTAAGCGTACGGAGTTCATTCCCAGTCTAGATCAGACTGGACCGAGGTACGACGCACATGCTGCGGTAGGGCATTTGCTCGTGTTGCCGCATTTTTTTTCTTCGTCGGAGCCACCATGTCGGAGAATCATCGGGGGTGTTCCACATGATGTGTGGGATGGGTGCTGTGGTACTTGGCCCTTATATTGGCCCCCTATCCCTCGATAAAACCCAAGAACTCACACCCCTTAAAGAGCATTTGAGATTTTATAGTTTGTGCCAGTAGCTATTAAAGTGTCTGGAAATGGGACACTTTTCAAATGGTCACAAATCTTGTACACTTAGAGTTATGCTGAATTTTTTGCGCATACCAAAAATACAAGGATCATGTCTACCAAGTTTCGGGGCCAAACTGCTTCCAAAAAATTTTAAAAAATCCCGAACCACAAAAAGTTTCAAAAATCATGAAAAATAGAAAACGAGTCGTCTTGCCATGAAACTTCACGTGAAGGCTTAAGGGACCATTGTATGAATTTACAAGCCATAAAAATGGTATTGGCACGAAGAAATATGAATATGTGCCTAAACCCACCTACCACCCTATCGATCCACGGCTTGCGCATCCCGTCTCTCTGGCCGGCATAGTGCCCGCCCGCCCGCCCGCTCATTTCATCGGTTGGCTTAGGCATACGGAGTTCATTCCCAGTCTAAGATTGGATCAGACCGAGGGTTGCGATAGTAGGATCAGTAGCCCGCAGAGGGGGACCTGGCCGATCCCCTGCTTGCGCAACCCGCCCCTCTGGCCGACTGAGCACCCGCACGCTCGTTTCGTGGGTTGACTCAGGCATATGGAATTCATTCCCAGCCTAAGCATACGGAGTTCATTTCTAGTCTAAGATCAAACCGGATCGAGGGTTGCGATAGCACATGCTGGGCTCGGGCATGTGTTGGTGCCGCATGTTTCTTCATCGGGGCACCATCGCCAGAGAACCTGACCGATGGCATTGGGGTTCCGACAATCGGGGGGGCCAAGGGGGGGTGTGTGCACATGATGTGCGATGGGTGCTAGTACTTGGCCCTTATATTGGCCCCATATCCCTCATCAAACCTCGAGAACTCACACCTCCTTAAAGAGCATTTGAGATTTTACAGGTTTGCTGCCAGTAGCTATTAAAGTGTCTGAAATGGGACACTTTTTTTTGAAATGGTCACAAAATCTTGTACACTTCGAGTTTTTAGCTGAATTTTTTTGTGCATGCCAACAAAAATACAGGGATCACGTCTAGCAAGTTTGGGGCCAAAACTTTTTCCAAAAAAAATTTAAAAAATCCCGAACCGTAAAAAGTTTCAAAAATCGTGAAAAATAGAAAACGAGTCGTCTTGCCATGAAACTTCACGTGAAGGCTTAAGGGACCATTGTATGAATTTACAAGCCATAAAAATGGTATTGGCATGCAGAAATATGAAGATGTGCCTAAACCCACCTACCACCCTATCGATTCATGGCTTGCGCATCCCGTTTCTCTGGTCGGCGTAATGCCCGCCCACCCCGCTCGTTTCGTCGGTTTGCTTAGGCATACGTAGTTCATTCCCAGTCTAAGATCAGACCGGACAGAGGGTTGCGGCAGTAGGATCGGCAGCACGTAAAGTGGGACCCAGCCGATCCCCGGCTTGGGGAACCCGCCCCTCTGGCCGGCTGACCACCCGCATGCTTGTTTCGTGGGTTGACTCGGGCATACGGAGTTCATTACGAGCCTAAGCATACGGAGTTCATTCCCAGTCTCAGATCGAACCGAACCAAGGGTTGCGGCAGGACATGCTGGGCTCGGGGATGTGTTGGTGCCGCATGTTTCTTCGTCGGGGCACCATCGCCGAAGAACCTGACTGACGGCATTGGGGTTCCGACGATCGGGGGGGCCGAGGGGGGGTGTGCGCACATGATGTGCGATGGGTGCTGGTACTTGGCCCTTATACTGGCCCCCTATCCCACATAAAACCTCAAGAACTCACACCCCCTTAAAGAGCATTTGAGATTTTACAGGTTTGCTGCCAGTAGCAATTAAAGTGTCTGAAATGGGGACACTTTTTTCAAATGGTCAGAAAATATTGTACACTTCGAGTTTTTAGCTGAATTTTTTTATGCATGCCAACAAAAATACAAGGATCACGTCTACCAAGTTTGGGTCCAAAACTCCTTCTGAAAAAATTTTAACAAATCCCGAACCGTAAAAAGTTTCAAAAATAGTGAAAAATAGAAAATGAGTCATCTTGCCATGAAACTTCACGTGAAGGCTTAAGGGACCATTTTATGAATTTACAAGCCATAAAAATGGCATTGGCACACAGAAGTATGAAGATGTGCCTAAACCCACCTACCACCCTATCGATCCATGGCTTGCGCATCCCGTCTCTCTGGCCAGTGTAGTGCCCGCCCGCTCGCTCTTTCCGTCGGTTGGCTTAGGCATACAGAGTTTATTCCCAGTCTAAGATCGGATCGGACCGAGGGTTGTGGCAGCACATACTGGGCTCGGGCATGTGCTGGTGCTGCATTTTTCTTCACCGGGACACCATCGCCGGAGCATCATCGGAGAACGTGACCGACGACATTGGGGTTCCGACAATCGGGGGGGCCGAGGAGTGGTGTGCACACAAGATGTGCAATGGGTGCTGGTACTTGGCCCTTATATTGGTCCCCTATCCCTCATCAAACCTCGAGAACTCACACCCCCTTAAAGAGCATTTGAGATTTTACAGGTTTGCTGCCAGTAGCCATTAAAGTGTCTGAAATGGGGGCACTTTTTTCTAATGGTCACAAAATTTTGTACACTTCGAGTTTTTAGCTGAATTTTTTTTTGCATGCCAACAAAAATACAAGGATCACGTCTACGAAGTTCGGGGCGAAAAATCCTTCCAAAAAAATTTTAAAAAATCTCAAACCGTAAAAAGTTTCAAAAATCGTGAAAAATAGAAAACAAGTCGTCTTGCCATGAAACTTCATGTGAGGGCTTAGGGCACCGTTGTATGAATTTACAAGCCATAAAAATGGCATTGGCATGCAGAAATATAAAGATCTGCCTAAACCAACCTACCACCCTATCGATCCACGACTTGTGCATCCCGTCTCTCTTGTCGGCGTAGTGCCCGCCCACCCGTCCGCCCACCCGCCCGCCTGCTCGTGTCGTCGGTCGGCTTAGGCATACGGAGTTCATTCCCAATCTAAGATTGGACCGACCCAAGGGTTGCGGTAGTAGGATCAACAGCACGCAGAGGGGGACCCGACCGATCCCCGGCTTGTGCATCCCGCCCCTCTGGCTGGCTGAGCGCCCGCACGATCGTTTCGCGGGTTGACTTAGGCATACGGAGTTCATTCCCAGTCTAAGCATATGGAGTTCATTCCCAGTCTCAGATCGGACCAGACCGAGGCTTACGGTAGCACATGCTAGGCTCAGGCTTGTGCTAGTGCTGCATTTTTCTTCGTCAGGGCACGATCGCCGGAGAACCTGACCGGCGGCATTGGGGTTCCGATGATCGGGGGGCCCGGAGAGGGGTGTGCACACATGATCTGCGATGGATGCTGGTACTTGGCCCTTATATTGGCCCCCGATCCCTCATAAAACCTCGAGAACTCACACCCCCTTAAAGGGCATTTGGGATTTTACAGGTTTGCTGCTAGTAGCCATTAAAGTGTTTGAATTGGGGCCACTTTTTCAAATGGTCACAAAATCTTGTAGACTTCGAGTTTTTAGCTGAATTTTTTTGTGCGTGCCAACAAAAATACAAGGATTATGTCTACCAAATTTAATGCCAAAACTCCTTCCGAAAAATTTTAAAAAATCCGAAACCGTAAAAAGTTTTGAAAATCGTGAAAAATAGAAAATGAGTTGTCTTGCCATGAAACTTCACGTGAAGGCTTAAGGGACCATTGTATGAATTTACAAGCCATCAAATTGGCATTGGCACGCAGAAATATGATGATGTGCCTAAACCCACCTATCACCCTATCGATCCACGGCTTGCGCATCCTGGCTCTCTGGCCAGCGTCATGCCCGCCGCCCGACTGCCCGCTCGTTCCGTCGGTTGGCTTAGGCATATGGAGTTCATTCCCAGTCTAAGATAAGACCGGACCGAGGGTTGCCGTAGCAGGAATGACAGCACGCAGAGTGGGACCCGACCGATCCATGGCTTGCGTATCCTGCCCCTCTGGCCGGCTGAGCGCTCGTATGCTCGTTTCGTGAGTTGACTTAGGCATACGGAGTTCATTCCCAGTCTAAGATCAGACCGAACCGAGCATTGCGGCAGCACATGCTGGGTTCGGGCATGTGCTGGTGCCGTATTTTTCTTCATCGGGGCACCATCTCCGGAGCATCGAGGAGGACGTGGGGATGTGCGCACATGATGTGCGATGGGTGCTGGTACTTGGCCCTTATATTGGTCCCCTATCCCTCATAAAACCTCGAGAAATCACACCCCCTTAAAGAGCATTTGAGATTTTACAGGTTTGCTGCCAGTAGCCATTAAAGTGTCTGAAATGGGGACACTTTTTTCAAATGGTCACAAAATCTTGTACACTTCGAGTTTTTAGCTCAATATTTTTGTGCATGCCAAGAAAAATACAAGGATCACATCTACCAAGTTTGGGTCCCAAACTCCTTCCGAAAAAATTTTAACAAATCCCGAACCGTAAAAAGTTTCAAAAATCGTGAAAACTAGAAAATGAGTCGTCTTGCCATGAAACTTCACGTGAAGGCTTAAGGGACCATTGCATGAATTTACAAGCCATAAAAATGGCATTGGCACACAGAAGTATGAAGATGTGCCTAAACCCACCTACCACCCTATCGATCCACGGCTTGCGCATCCCGTCTCTCTGGTCGGTGTAGTGCCCGCCCGCCCGCCCGCCCTCTCTTTCTGTCGGTTGGCTTAGGCATACGGAGTTCATCCCAGTCTAAGATTGGACCGGACCGAGGGTTATGGCAGCAGGATTGGCAGCACGTAGAGCGGGATCCGACCAATCCCCAGCTTGCGCATCGCGCCCCTCTGGCCGACTGAGCGCCCGCACGCTCGTTTTGTTAGTTGCCTTAGGCATACAGAGTTCATTCCTAGTTAAGATCAGACCGGATCGAGGGTTGTGGCAGCAGGATCGGCAGCACAAAGAGGGGAACCCGACCGATCCCCGGCTTGCGCATCCCGCCCCTCTGGCCGGCTGAGCCCCCGCACGCTCGTTTCGTGGGTTGACTTAGGCATACAGAGTTCATTCCCAGTCTAAGCATACAGAGTTCATTCCCAGTCTAAGATCGGACCGGACCGAGGGTTACGGTAGCACATGCTGGGCTCGGCATGTGCTGGTGCCGTATTTTTCTTCATCGGGGCACCATCTCCGGAGCATCGAGGAGGCCGTGGGGATGTGCGCACATGATGTGCGATGGGTGCTGGTACTTGGCCCTTATATTGGTCCCCTATCCCTCATAAAACCTCGAGAACTCACACCCCCTTAAAGAGCATTTGAGATTTTACAGGTTTGCTGCCAGTAGCCATTAAAGTGTCTGAAATGGGGACACTTTTTTCAAATGGTCACAAAATCTTGTACACTACGAGTTTTTAGCTCAATTTTTTTATGCATGCCAAGAAAAATACAAGGATCACATCTACCAAGTTTGGGTCCAAAACTCCTTCCGAAAAAATTTTAACAAATCCCGAACCGTAAAAAGTTTCAAAAATCGTGAAAACTAGAAAATGAGTCGTCTTGCCATGAAACTTCACGTTAAGGCTTAAGGGACCATTGTATGAATTTACAAGACATAAAAATGGCTTTGGCACACAGAAGTATGAAGATGTGCCTAAACCCACCTACCACCCTATCGATCCACGGCTTGCACATCCCGTCTCTCTGGCCAGTGTAGTTGGCCCGCACGGCAGCCGTTCTTTCGTGTTGGCTTAGGCATATGGAGTTCATTCCCAGTCTAGATTGGACCAGACGAGGGTCATGTAGCAGGACAAGCAGTAGAGGGGACCCGAAAATCCCCTTGCGCATCCGCCCCTCTTGGCCGACTGAGCGCAGCAAACTCGTTTTGTAAGTTGCTTAGGCATACATGTTCATTTAGTTAAGATAGACCTCGAGGGTTGTGAAGGGATGCCAAAGAGGGACCCTCTTCAAGGGCCGATGATACCCGCACGCTCGTTTCGTGATTGATAGGCATACAGATCATCCCAGCTAGCATACGTTCATTCATCTGAATCGCTGACAGCTTAAGGTAGCACATGCTGGGCTCGGGCATGTGCTGGTGCCGCATTCTTCTTCACCAGGGCACCATCGTCGGAGCATCGCCTGAGAACCTGATCAGCGGCATTAGGGTTCCGATGATCGGGGGAGCCGGGGGGTGTGCACACATGATGTGCGATGGGTGCTGGTACTTGGCCCTTATATTGGCCCCCTATCCCTCATCAAACCTCGAGAACTCACACCCCCTTATAGAGCATTTGAGATTTTACAGGTTGCTGCCAGTAGCCACAAAGTGTCTGAAATGGGGACACTTTTTTCAAAAGGTCACAAAATCTTGTACACTTCGAGTTTTTAGCTAAATTTTTTTGTGCATGCCAATAAAAATACAAGGATCACGTCTACCAAGTTTGGGGCCAAAACACCTTCCGAAAAATTTTTAAAAAATCTCGAACCACAAAAAGTTTTGAAAATTGTGAAAAATAGAAAACGAGTCGTCTTGCCATGAAACTTCACGTGAAGGCTTAAGGGACCATTGCATGAATTTACAAGCCATAAAAATGGCATTGGCATGCAGAAATATGAAGATGTGCCTAAACCCACCTACCACCCTATCAATCCACGGCTTGCGCATCCCATCTCTCTGGCCGACGTAGTGCCCGCTCGCTAGTTTCGTCGGTTGGCTTAGGCATACGAAGTTCATTCCCCATCTAAGATCAGACCGGACCGAGGGTTATGGTAGCAAGATTGACAGCATGTAGAGGGGGACCCGCCTGATCCTCGGGTTATGCATCCCGCCCCTCTGGCCGGTTGAGCGCCCGCACGCTCATTTCGTGGGTTGACTTACTAATACGGATTTCATTCCTAGTCTAAGCATATGCAATTCATTTCCAGTCTAAGATCAGACTGGACCGAGGTTTGCGGCAGCACATGCTAGGCTCGAGCATGTGCTGGTGCCACATTTTTCTTCGTCGTGGCACCATCACCGGAGAACCTGACCGACGATATTGGTGTTCTGGCGATCGGGGAGGCCGGCGGGGTGCGCGCACATGATGTGCGATGGGTGCTGGTACTTGGCCCTTGTATTGGCCCCCTATCCCTCATCAAACCTTGAGAAATCACACCCTCTTAAAAAGCATTTGAAGTTTTACAGGTTTGCTGCCAGTAGCCATTAAAGTGTCTGAAATGGGGATGCTTTTTTCAAAATTGTCCCAAAATCTTGTACACATCGAATTTTTAGCTAAATTTTTTTGTGCATGCCAACAAAAATACAAGGATCACGTCTACCAATTTTGGGGCCAAAACTCCTTTCAAAAAATTTTAAAAAATCCCAAACCATAAAAAGTTTCAAAAATCATCAAAAATAGAAAACGAGTCGTCTTGCCAAGAAACTTCACGTGAAGGCTTAAGGGACCATTATATGAATTTACAAGCCATAAAAATGGCATTGGCACATAGAAATATGAAGATGTGCCTAAACCCACCTACCACCCTATCGATCCACGACTTGCGTCTCCCGTCTCTCTGGTAGGCGTAGTGCCCGCCCGCCCGCTTGTTTCGTCGGTTGGCTTAGGCATACGGAGTTCATTCCCAGTCTAAGATTGGATCAGACCAAGGGTTGCGGCAGCAGGATCGGCAGAACGCAGAGGGGGACCCGACCGATCCTAGGCTTGTGCATCCCGCCCCTCTAGCCAACTGAGCGCCCGCACGCTCGTTTCGTGGGTTGACTTAGGCATACGGAGTTCATTCTCGGTCTAAGATCGGACCGGACCGAGGGTTGCGGCAGCACATGCTGGGCTTGGGCATGTGCTGGTGCCGTATTTTTCTTCGCCAGGGCACCATCGCCGGAGCATGGCCGGTGAACTTGATCGGTGACATTGGGGTTCCGATGATCGGGGAGCCGGGGGGTGTGCACACATGATGTGTGATGGGTGCTGGTACTTGGCCCTTATATTTCCCCCTATCCCTCATCAAACCTCGAGAACTCACACCCCCTTAAAAAGCATTTGAGATTTTGCAGGTTTGCTGCGAGTAGCCATTAAAGTGTCTGAAATGGTGACACTTTTTTCAAATGGTCACAAAATCTTGTACACTTCCAGTTTTTAGCTGAATTGTTTTGTGCATGCCAACAAAAATAAAATGATCACATCTACCAAGTTTGGGCCCAAAACTTCTACCGAAAAAATTTTAAAAAATCTCGAACCGTAAAAAGTTTCCAAAATCGTGAAAAATAGAAAGCGAGTCGACTTGCCATGAAACTTCATGTGAAGGCTTAAGGGACCATTGTATGAATTTACAAGCAATAAAAATGGCATTGGCACACAGAAATATGAAGATGTGCCTAAACCCACCTACCACCCTATTGATCCACGGCTTGCGCATCCCGTGTCTCTGGCCGACATAGAGCCTGCCTGCCCGCTCCTTTCGTCGGTTGGCTTAGGCATACGGAGTTCATTCCCAGTCTAAGATCGGATGAATTGAGGGTTGGGCAGCACATGCTGGGCTCGGGCATGTGCTGGTGCCACATTTTTCTTCGTCGGGGCACCATCGTTGGAGCATCGCCAGAGAACCTGACCGGCGCATTGGGGTTCCGACGATCGGGGGTGCCGAGGGGGTGTGCGCACATGATGTGCAATGGGTGCTGGTACTTGGCCCTTATTTTGGCCCCCTATCGCTCATCAACCTCGAGAAGTCACACCCCCTTAAAGAGCATTTGAGATTTTACAGGTTTGCTGCTAGTAGCCATTAAAGTGTCTGAAATGGGGACACTTTTTTCAAATGGTCACAAAATCTTGTACACTTCGAGTTCTTAGCTGAATTTTTTTATGCATGCCAAAAAAAATACAAGGATCATGTCTACCAAGTTTGGCGTGAAAACTCCTTTCGAAAAAATTTTAAAAGATCCCGAACCGCAAAAAGTTTCAAAAATCATGAAAAATAGAAAACGAGTCGTCTTGCCATGAAACTTCACGTGTAGGCTTAAGGGACCTTTGTATGAATTTACAAGCCATAAAAATGGCATTGGCACATAGAAATATGAAGAAGTGCCTAAACGCACCTACCACCCTATCGATCCACGGCTTGCACATCCCGTCTCTCTGGCGGATGTAGTCCCCGCCCGCCCGCCCGCCCACTCGTTTCATCGGTTGGATTAGGCATACGGAGTTCATTCCCAGCCTAAGATCAGACCAGACTGAGGGTTGCGGTAGCAGGATCGGCAGCACGCAGAGGGGGACCCGGTCGATCCCCGACTTACGCATCCTGCCCCTCTGGCCAGATGAGCGCCCGCACGCTCGTTTCGTTGGTTGACTTAGGCATACGGAGTTTATTTCCAGTCTAAGCTTCCAGAGTTCATTCCCAGTCTAAGATCGGACCGGACCGAGGGTTGCGGCAGCACATGCTGGGCTCAGGCATGTGCTGGTCCCGCATTTTTCTTCACCGGGGCTCCATCGTCGGAGGATCGCCAGAAGAACCTGATCGGCGACATTGGGGTTTCGACGATCGGGGGGGCCGGGGGGGTGTGCTCACATGATGTACGTTGGGTGCTGGTACTTGGCCCTTATATTGGCCCCCTATCCCTCATCAAGCCTCTAGAACTCACACCCCCTTAAAGAGCATTTGAGATTTTACAGGTTTGCTGCCAGTAGCCATTAAAGTGTCTGAAATTGGGACACTTTTTTCAAAAGGTCACAAAATCTTGTACACTTCGAGTTTTTAGGTGAATTTTTTTATGCATGCCAACAAAAATACAAGGATCACGTCTACCAAGTTTGGGGCCAAAACTGTTTCCAAAAAAATTTTAAAAAATCTTGAACCGTAAAAAGTTTCAAAAATCATGAAAAATAGAAAACGAGTCGTCTTGCCATGAAACTTCACGTGAAGGCTTAAGGGACATTGTATGAATTTACAAGCCATAAAAATGGCTTTGGCACACAAAATATGAATATGTGCCTAAACCCACCTACCACCCTATCAATCCACGGCTTGCGCATCCCGTCTCTCTGGCCAGCGTAGTGCCCACCCGCCCGCCCGTCCGCTCGTTTCGTCGGTTGGCTTAGGCATACGGAGTTCATTCCCAGTCTAAGATCGGACCAGACCAGGGTTGCGACAGTAGGATCGGCAGCACGCAGAGGGGGACCTGGCCTATCCCCAGCTTGCGCATCCTGCCCCTCTTATCGGCTGAGCGCCCGCACGCTCGTTTCGTGAGTTGACTTAGGCATACGAAGTTCATTCCCAGTCTAAGATCGGATCTGACCGAGGGTTGCGGCAGCACATGCTGAACTCGGGAATGTGCTGGTGCTGTATTTTTCTTCGTCGGGGCACCATCGCAGGAGCATCGTTGGAGAACCTGACCGACGATATTGGGGTTCCGATGATCGGGGGGGCCGGGGGGTGTGCGCACTTGATGTGCGATGGGTGCTGGTACTTGGCCCTTATATTGGCCCCCTATCCCTCATCAAACCTCAAGAACTCACACCCCCTTAAAGAGCATTTGAGATTTTGCAGGTTTGCTGCCAGTAGTCATTAAAGTGTCTAAAATGGGGACATTTTTTTCAAATGGTCACAAAATCTTGTACACTTCGAGTTTTTAGCTGAATTTTTTTGCGCATGCCAAAAAAAATAAAAGGATCACGTGTACTTTGTTTGGGTCCAAAACTCCTTCCGAGAAAATTGTAAAAAATCCCAAACCTCAAAAGTTTCAAAAATCATGAAAAATAAAAAACGAGTCGTCTTGCCATGAAACTTCACGTGAAGGCTTAAGGGACCATTGTATGAATTTACAAGCCATAAAAATGGTGTTGGCACGCAGAAATATGAAGATGTGCCTAAACCCACCTACCACCCTATCGATCCACGGCTTGCGCATCCCGTCTCTTTGGCCTGCATAGTGCCCGCCCGCCTGCCCGCCCGCTCGTTTCATCGGTTAGCTTCGGCATACAGAGTTCATTCCCAGTCTAAGATCAGACCAGACTGAGGGTTACGACAGCAGGATCAGTAGCACGCAGAGGGGGTCCTGGCCTATCCTGGGCTTGTGCATCCTGCCCCTCTTGTCGGCTGAGCGCCCGCACGCTTGTTTCATGGGTTGACTTAGGCATTCAGAGTTCATTCCCAGTCTAAGCATACGGAGTTCATTCCCACTCTAAGATCAGATCAGACCGAGGGTTGCGGCAGCACATGCTGGACTCAAGAATGTGCTGGTGCCACAGTTTTCTTCGTCAGGGGCACCATCGCGAAGCATCACCGGAGAACCTGACCGGTGGCATTGGGGTTCCGGCTATCGGATGGCCCGGGTGGGGTGTGCGCACTTGATTTGCGATGGGTGCTGGTACTTGGCCCTTATATTGGCCCCCTATCCCTCATCAAACCTCAAGAACTCACACCCCCTTAAAGAGCATTTGAGATTTTACAGGTTTGCTGCCAGTAGCCATTAAAGTGTCTGAAATGGGGAGACTTTTTTCAAATGGTCACAAAATCTTGTACACTTCGAGTTTTTAGCTGAATTTTTTTGTGCATGCCAAGAAAAATACAAGGATCACGTCTGCCAAGTTTGGAGCTAAAACTCCATCTGAAAAAAAATTTTACAAATCGCCAAACCGTAAGAAAGTTTTCCAAAATCCGTGAAAAAATAGAAAAAACGAGTCGTCTTTGCCATGAAACTTCAACGTGAAGGCTAAGGGAACCATTGTATGAATCATTACAGGCCATAAAAAGGGACATTGGCATGTTAGAAATATGAAAGATGTTGCCTAAAACCCACCTACCACCCCTATCGATCCGCGGCTTGCCGCATTCCATCTCTCTGGCCCGACGTAGTGCCCACCCCCCCCGTTCGTTTCGTCGATTGGCTTAGGAATATATGAGGTTCATTCCCGTCTAGATTGGACGCGAACTGAGGGTTGTGGCAGCAAGATCGGCAGCAATGCAAAGGAGGACTCGACTGATCCCTGGCTTACGCATCCCGCCCGCTCGTTTCGTCGGTTGGCTTATGCATACCGAGTTCATTCCCAGTCTAAGATCTGATCGGATTGAGGGTTGCGGTAGCAAGATTGGCAACATGTAGAGGGGGACCTGGCTGATCCCCGACTTGCGCATCCCGCCCATCTGGTCGGCTGAGCGCCCGCACGCTCGTTTCATGGGTTGACTTAGGCATACAGAGTTCATTCCCAGTCTAAGCATACGGAGTTCATTGTAAGTCTAAGGTCGAACCGGACCGAGCGTTGCGATAGCACATGTTGGGCTCGGGCATGTGCTGGTGCCGCACTTTTTTTCATCGGGGCACCATCACCGGAGAACCTGACTGGCAGCATTGGGGTTCCGACGATCGGGGGGGTCGGGGGGTGTGCAATGGGTGCTGGTAGTTGGCCCTTATATTGGCCCACTATCCATCATCAAACCTCGAGAACTCACACCCCCTTAAAGTGCATTTACGATTTTACAGGTTTGCTGCCAGTAGCAATTAAAGTGTCTGAAATGGGGACACTTTTTTCAAATGGTCACAAAATCTTGTACACTTTGGGTTTTTAGCTGAATTTTTTTGTGCATGCCAACAAAAATACAAGGATCACATCTACCAAGTTTGGGGCCAAAACTCCTTCCGAAAAAATTTAAAAGAATCCTGAACCGTAAAAAGTTTTGAAAATTGTGAAACATAGAAAATGAGTCGTCTTGCCATGAAACTTCACGTGAAGGCTTAAGGGACCATTGTATGAATTTACAAGCCTTAAAAATGGCATGGCATGCAGAAATATGAAGATGTGCCTAAACCCACCTACCACCCTATCGATCCACGGCTTGCGCATCCCGTGTCTCTGGCAGGCGTAGTGCCCATCCGCCCGCTCGTTTCATCAGTTGGCTTAGGCAAACAGATTTCATTCCATGTCTAAGATCAGACCAGACCGAGGGTTGAGGCGGCAGGATCGGCAGCACGTAAAGGGGGACCCGACAGATCCCTGGCTTGCCCATCCCGCCCCTCTGGCTGGCTGAGCGCCCGCACGCTCATTTCGTGGGTTGACTTAGGCATATGGAGTTCACTCCCAGTCTAAGATCGGACCAGATCGAGGGTTGCGGCAGCACATGCTAGGCTCGGGCATGTGCTGGTGCGTATTTTTCTTCATCGGGGCACCATTGCCGGAGGGGTTCCGATGATCAGGGGGGCCGGGGGGTGTGTGCACATGATGTGCGATGGGTGCTGGTACTTGGCCCTTATATTGGACCCCTATCCCTCATCAAACCTTGAGAACTCCCTCCCCCTTAAAGAGCATTTCAGATTTTACAGGTTTAAAACCAGTAGCCATTAAAGTGTCTGAAATGGGGACACTTTTTTCAAATGGTCACAAATCTTGTACACTTCAAGTTTTTAGCTGAATTTTTTTGTGCATGCCAAAAAAAATACGAGGATCACGTCTACCAAGTTTGGGGCCAAAACTCCCTCCGAAAAAATTGTAAAAAATCCAGAAACTCAAAAAGTTTCAAAAATCATAAAAAATAGAAAACGAGTCGTCTTGCCATGAAACTTCACGTGAAGGCTTAAGGGACCATTGTATGAATTTACAAGCCATAAAAATGGCATTGGCATGCAGAAATATCAGATGTGCCTAAACCCACCTACCACCCTATCGATCCATGGCTTCCGTATCCCGTCTCTCTGGCCGACTTAGTGCTCGGCCGCCCGCCCACCCTCTCGCTTCATCGGTTGGCTTAGGCATCGGAGTTCTATGCCAGTGTATGATTAAATCAGACTGAGCGGTTGCGGCAGTAGGATCGGTAGCACGTAGAGGGGGACCCGATCGATCCCCGGCTTGCGCATCCCGCCCCTCTGGCCGGCTGAGCGCCCGAACGCTTATTTCATGGGTTGACTTAGGCGTACGGAGTTCATTCCCAGTCTAAGCATGCGGAGTTCATTCCCTATCTAAGATCGGACCAGACCGAGGGTTGCGGCAGCACATGCTGGGCTCGGGCATGTGCTGGTGCCGCATTTTTCTTCACCGAGGCACCATCACCGGAGAACCTGACCGGCGGTATTGGGTTCCGACGATCGGGCGGGCCGGGGGTGTTGTGCACACATGGTGTGCGATGGGTTCTGAAACTTGGCTCTTATATTGGCCCCCTGTCCCTCATCAAACCTCGAGAACTCACACCCTCTTAAAGAGCATTTGAGATTTTACAGGTTTGCTGCCAGTAGCCATTAAAGTGTTTGAAATGGGGACACTTTTTTCAAATGGTCACAAAATCTTGTACACTTCGAGTTTTTAGCTGAATTTCTTTGTGCATGCCAAAAAAAATACAAGGGTCAGGTCTACCAAGTTTGGGCCAAAACTCCTTCTGAAAAAATTTTAAAAAATCTCAAACTGTAAAAAGTTTCAAAAATTGTACAAAATAAAAAATGAGTCATCTTGCCATTAAACTTCACGTGAAGGCTTAAGAGACTGTTGTATGAATTTGCAAGCCATAAAAATGGCATTGGCATGCAGAAATATGAAGATGTGCCTAAACCCACCTACCACCCAATCGATCCACGGCTTGCGCATCCCGTCTCTCTGGCCAGCATAGTGCCCGCCCGCCCGCCCGCCCGTTTGTTTCGTCTGATGGCTTAGGCATACAGAGTTCATTCTCAATCCAAGGTCAGACCAGACCGAGGGTTGCAATAGCAGGATCAGCAGCACGTAGAGAGGGACCCGACCGATCCCCAGCTTGCGAATCTCGCCCCTCTAGCCGACTGAGGGCCTGCATGCTCGTTTCATGGGTTGACTTAGGCATACGGAGTTCATTCCCAGTCTAAGCATACGAAGTTCATTCCCAGTCTAAGATCGGACCGCACCGAAGGTTACAGCAGCACATGCTGGGCTCGGGCATCGCCGGGGGGGTGTGCACACATGATGTGCGATGGGTGCTGGTACTTGGCCCTTATATTGGCCCCCTATCCCTCATCAAACCTCAAGAACTCACACCCCCTTAAGGAGCATTTAAGATTTTATAGGTTTGCTGCCAGTAGCCATTAAATTGTCTGAAATGGGGACACTTTTTTCAAATGGTCACAAAACCTTGTACACTTTGAGTTTTTAGCTGAAAGTTTTTGTGCATGCCAACAAAAATGCAGGGATCACGTCTACAAAGTTTGGGGCCAAAAATCATCCAAAAAAATTTTAAAAAATCTCGAACTATAAAAAGTTTCAAAAATCATGAAAAATAGAAAATGAGTTGCCTTGCCATGAAACTTCACGTGAAGGCTTAAGGGACCATTGTATGAATTTACAAGGCATAAAAATGGCATTGACATGCAGAAATATGAAGATGTGCCTAAACCCACCTACTAGTTGGCTTAGGCATACGGAGTTCATTCCCAGTCCAAGATCGAACCGGACCGAAGGTTGCGGCAGCAGGATCAGCAGCACGTAAAGGGGGACCCGGTCGATCCCCGACTTACGCATCCTGCCCCTTTGGCCAGCTGAGCGCCCGCACGCTCATTTCGTGGGTTGACTTAGGCATATAGAGTTCATTCCCAGTCTAAGGATACGGAGTTCATTCCCAATCTAAGATCGCACCGGACCGAGGGTTGCGGCAGCACATGCTGGGCTCGGGCATGTGCTGGTGTCGCATTTTTCTTCGTCGGGGCAGCATCGCCGGAGCATCGCCGGAGAACCTAACCGGCAGCATTGGGGTTTTAATGATCGGGGGGGCCAGAGGGTGTGCGCACATGATGTACGATGGGTGCTGGTACTTTTCCCTTATATTGGCCCCCTATCCCTCATCAAACCTCGAGAATTCACACCCCCTTAAAGAGTATTTGAGATTTTACAAGTTTGCTGCCAGTAGCAATTAAAGTGTCTGAAATGGGGACACTTTTTGAAAATGTTAGAAAATCTTGTACACTTTGAGTTTTTAGCTGAATTTTTTTGTACATGCCAACAAAAATATGAGGATCACGTCTACGAATATTCGGGCCAACACTCCTTCTGAAAAAACTTTAAGAAGCCCCGAACCGTAAAAGTTTCAAAAATCGTGAAAAATAGAAAACGAGTCGTCTTGCCATGAAACTTCACGTGAAGGCTTAAGGGACCATTGTTTGAATTTACAAGCCATAAAAAAGGCATTGGCACACAGAAATATGAAGATGTGCCTAAACCCACCTGCCACCCTATCGATCCACGGCTTGCGCATCCCGTCTCTCTGGCCGGCGTAGTGCATACCCGCCCACCCGTCTGCTCGTTTTGTCGGTTGGCTTAGGCATATGGAGTTCATTCCCAGTCTAAGATCAGACCGAACTGAGAGTTACGGTAGCAGGATCGACAGCACGCAGAGGGGGGACCCGATCGATCCCCGACTTACGCATCCCGCCCCTCTGGCCGGCTAAGCGCCCGCATGTTCGTTTTGTGGGTTGACAAAGGCATACAGAGTTAATTCCTAGTCTAAGCATATGGAGTTCATTCCCAGTCTAAGATCGGACCAGACTGAGGGTTGTGGCAGCACATGCTGGGCTCGGGCATGTGCTGGTGCCACATTTTTCTTCGTCGGGGCACCATCGTCGGAGAACCTGATCGGTGGCATTGGGGTTCTGGTGATCGGGGGGCCGGGGGGTGTGCGCACATGATGTGCGATGGGTGCTGGTACTTGGCCCTTATATTGGCCCCCTATCCCTCATCAAACCTTGAGAACTCACACCCCCTTAAAGAGCATTTGAGATTTTACAGGTTTGCTGCCAGTAGCCATTAAAGTGTCCGAAATGGGGACATTTTTTTCAAATGGTCACAAAATCTTGTACACTTTGACCTTTTAGCTGAATTGTTTTGTGCATGCCAAAAAATATACAAGGATCACATCTACCAAGTTTGGGGCCAAAACTCCGTCCGAAAAAATTTTAAAAAATCTCGAACCATAAAATTTTTGAAAATCGTGAAAAATAGAAAACAAGACGTCTTGCCATGAACTTCACGTGATGGCTTAATGGACCATTGTATGAATTTACAAGCCATAAAAATGGCAATGGCATGTAGAAATATGAAGATGTGCCTAAACCCACCTACCACCCTATCGATCCACGGCTTACGCATCTCGTTTCTCTGATCGGCGTAGTGCCTGCCCGATCGTCCGCCCACTCGTTTCGTCGATTGGTTTAGGCATACAGAGTTCATTCCCAGTCTAAGATCAGACCAAATTGAGGGTTGCAGTAGTAGGATCGGCAGCACGCAGAGGGGGACCCGGCCGATCCCTGGCTTGCACATCTCGCGCATCTGGCCAGCTGAGCACCCGCACGTTCGTTTCGTGGGTTAACTTAGGCATACGGAGTTCATTCCCAGTCTAAGCATATGGAGTTCATTCCCAGTCTAAGATCGAACCAGACTGAGGGTTGCGGCAGCACATGTTGTGCTCGGGCATGTCCTGGTGCCGTATTTTTCCTCGTCGGGCCACCATCACCGGAGCATCGCCGGAGAACCTGACCGCCGGCATTGGGGTTTCGGGGATCGGGGGGCCGGGGTGGGGTGTGCGCACATGATGTGCAATGGGTGTTGGTACTTGGCCCTTATATTGGCCCCCTATCCCTCATCAAACCTCGAGAACTCACACCCCCTTAAAGAGCATTTGAGATTTTACAGGTTTGTTGCCAGTGGCCACTGAAGTGCCTGAAATAGGGACACTTCTTTCAAATGGTCACAAATCTTATACACTTTGAGTTTTTAGCTGAATTTTTTTGTGCATGCCAACAAAAATACAAGGATCACGTCTACCAAGTTTGGGGCCAAAACTCTTTCTGAAAAAATTTTAAAAAATCCCAAACCGTAAAAAGATTCAAAAATCATGAAAAATAGAAAACGAGTCGTCTTGCCATGAAACTTCACGTGAAGGCTTAAGGGACCATTGTTTGAATTTACAAGAAATCAAAATGGCATTGGCACATAGAAATACGAAGATGTGCCTAAACCCACCTACCATCCTATCGATCCAAGGCTTGTGCATCCCGTCTCTCTGGCCAGAGTAGTGACCAGACTGAGGGTTGCGGCAGCAGGATCGATAGCACATAAAAGGGGACCTGACCAATCCCTGACTTGTGCATCCCACCCTTCTGGCCTGGTAAGTGCCTGCACGCCCATTTCATGGGTTGACTTAGGCATACGGAGTTCATTCCCAGTCTAAGATCAGACCAGACCGAGGGTTGGGGCAGCACGTGCTGGGCTCGGGCGTGTGCTGGAGCCTTATTTTTCTTCGTCTGGGCACCACCGTCGGAGCATCATCGGAGAACTTGACTGGCGGCATTGGTGTTCCGGCGATCAGGGGGGCCGAGGGGTGTGCACACATGATGTGAGATGGGTGCTAGTTCTTGGCCCTTATATTGGCCCCTATCCCTTATCAAACCTCGAGAACTCACACCCCCTTAAAAAGCATTTGAGATTTTACAGGTTTGCTGCCAATAGGCATTAAAGTGTCTGAAATGGGGACACTTTTTTCAAATGGTCACAAAATCTTGTACAGTTAGAGTTTTTAGTTGAATTTTTTGTGCATGCCAACAAAAATAAAAGGATCACGTCTGCCAAGTTTGGGGCCAAAACTCATTCCAAAAAAATTTTAAAAAATCCCGAATCACAAAAAGTTTCGAAAATCGTGAAAAATAGAAAACGAGTCGTCCTGCCACGAAACTTCACGTGAAGGCTTAAGGGACCATTGTATGAATTTACAAGCCATAAAAATGGCATTGGCACGTAGAAATATGAAGATGGGCCTAAACCCACCTACCACCTATCGATCCACGGCTTGCGCATCCCATCTCTCTGGCCAGCGTAGAGCCCGCCCGCCCTTCCCCCTGCTCGTTTAATTGGATGGCTTAGGCATACAGAGTTCATTCTCAGTCTAAGATAAGACCAAACTGAGGGTTGCAGCAGCAGGATCGACAGCATGCAGAGAGGGCCCCGGTCGATCCTCGGCTTGCGCATCCTGCCCCTCTGGCCGGCTGAGCGCCCGCACGCTCGTTTCGTGGGTTGACTTAGGCATACGGAGTTCATTGCCAGTCTAAGCATACGGAGTTCATTCCCAGTCTAAGATCGGACCGGACTGAGGGTTGCGGTCGCACATGCTGGGCTCGGCCATGTGCTGGTTCTGCATTTTTCTTCGTCGGGGCACCATCGCCGGAGCATGCCAGAGAACCTGACTGGCGGCATAGGGGTTCCGGCAATCGGGGGGCTGGGGGTGTGCGCACATGATGTGCGATGGGTGCTGGTACTTGGAACTTATATTGGCCCCCTATCCCTCATCAAACCTTGAGAACTCGCACCCCCTTAAAGAGCATTTGAGATTTTACAGGTTTGCTGCCAGTAGCCATTAAAGTGTCTCAAATGGGGACACTTTTTCAAATGGTCACAAAATCTTGTACACTTCAAGTTTTTAGTTGAATTATTTTGTGCATGCCAACAAAAATACAAGGATCACGTCTACCAAGTTTGGCCCCAAAACTCCTTTCGAAAAAATTTTAACAAATCCTGAACCGCAAAAATTTTCAAAAATCTTGAAAAATAGAAAACGAGTCGTCTTGCCATGAAACTTCATGTGAAGGCTTAAGGGACCATTGTATGAATTTACAAGCCATAAAAATGGCATTGGCCCGCAGAAATATGAAGATGTGCCTAAACCCACTTACCACCCTATCGATCCACGACTTGCGCATCCCGTCTCTCTGGCCCACGTAGTGACCGCCCGCCTACTCGTTTCGTCAGTTGACTTAGGCCGGCAGAGTTCATTCCCAGTCTAAGATCAGACCAAACCGAGGGTTGCGGCAGCACATGCTGGGCTCGAGCATGTGCTGGTGCCACATTTTTCTTCGTCGGGGCACCATCGCCGGAGCATTGCCAGAGAACCTGACCGGCGGCATTAGGGTTTCGGTGATCGGGGGGGGCAAGGGGGTGTGCGCACATGATGTGCAATGGGTGCTGGTACTTGGCCCTTATATTGGCCACCTATGCCTCATCAAACCTCAAGAACTCACACCCCCTTAAAGAGCATTTGAGAGTTTACAAGTTTGCTGCCAGTAGCCATTAAAGTGTCTGAAATGGGGACACTTTTTTCAAATGGTCACAAAATCTTGTACACTTCCAGTTTTTAGCCGAATCTTTTTGTGCATGCCAAAAAAAATACGAGGATCACGTCTACCAAGTTTGGGGCCAAATGTCCTTTCGAAAAAATTTTAAAAATTTTCGAACCATAAAAAGTTTTAAAAATCGTGAAAAATAGAAAACGAGTCGTCTTGCCATGAAACTTCACGTGAAGGCTTAAGGGACCATTGTATGAATTTACAAGCCATAAAAATGGCATTGGAACGCAGAAATATGAAGATGTACCTAAACCCACCTACCACCCTATCGATCCACGGCTTGCGCATCCCGTCTCTCTGGCCGACGTAGTGCTCGCCCGCCCGCTCGCCCGTCTGCTCATTTTGTCGATTGGCTTAGGCATACAGAGTTCATTCCCAAGCTAAGATCGGACCGGACCGAGGGTTGCAGCAGCAGGATCGGCAGCACGTAGAAGGGGACCCGGCCGATCGCCAGCTTGCGCATCCCGCCCCTTTGGCTGGCTGACTGCCCGCACGCTCGTTTGGTGGGTTGACTTAGGCATGCGGAGTTCATTCCCAGTCTAAGCATACGGAGTTCATTCCCAGTCTATGATCGGACCGGACCGAGGGTTGCGGCAGCACATACTGGGCTCAGGCATGTGCTGGTGCCGCATTTTTCTTCGTCGGGGCACCATCACCGGAGCATCGCCCGAGAACCTGACTGGCGGCATTGGGGTTCCGACGATCGGGGGGCCGAGGGGGGGTCTGCGCACATGATGTGCGATGGGTGCTGGTACTTGGCCCTTATATTGGCCCCCTATCCCTCATTAAACCTCGAGACCTCACACCCCCTTAAAGAGCATTTGAGATTTTACAGGTTTGCTGCCAGTAGCCATTAAAGTGTCTGAAAAGGGGACACTTTTTTCAAATGGTCACAAAATGTTGTACACTTCGAGTTTTTAGCTGAATGTTTTTGTGCATGCCAAAAAAAATACAAGGATCATGTCTACCAAGTTTGGGGCCAAATGACCTTTCGAAAAAATTTTAAAAAATCCTGAACCGCAAAAAGTTTCAAAAATTGTGAAAAATAGAAAACGAGTCGTCTTGCCATGAAACTTAACGTGAAGGCTTAAGGGACCTTTGTATGAATTTACAAGCCATAAAATTGGCATTGGCACATAGAAATATGAAGATGTGCCTAAACCCACCGACCACCTTATCGATCCATGGCTTACGCATCCCGTCTCTCTGGCCGACGTAGTGCCACCGCCACCCCCCGCCCGCTCGTTTATTTGGTTGGCTTAGGAATACGGAGTTCATTCCCAGTCTAAGATCAGACCAGACCGAGGGTTGCGGCAGCAGGATTGACAGCACACAAAGGGGGACCCGACGATCCCCAGCTTGCGCATCCTGCCCTTCTGGCCGGCTGAGCGCCCGCATGCTCGTTTCGTGCGTTGACTTAGGCATACGGAGTTCATTCCCAGTCTAAGCATATGGATTTCATTCTCAATCTAAGATCGAATCGGACTAAGGGTTGCGGCAGCACATGTTGGGATCAGGCAAGTGCTGGTGCGGCATTTTTCTTTGCCGGGAAACCATCGTCGGAGCATCATCGGAGAACGTGACCGACGGCATTGGGGTTTCGATGATCGAGGGGGCCGGGGGGGTGTGCGCACATGATGTGCGATGGGTGCTGGTGCTTGGCCCTTATATTGGCCCCCTATCTCTCATCAAACCTCAAGAACTCAGACCCCCTTAAAGAGCATTTGAAATTTTATAGGTTTGCTGCCAGTAGCCATTAAAGTGTCTGAAATGGCGACACTTTTTTCAAATGGTCACAGAATATTGTACATTTCGAGTTTTTAGCTGAATTTTTTTGTGCATGCCAACAAAAATGCAAGGATCACGTCTACCAAGTTTGGGCCAAAAATCCTTCCAAAAAAATTTTAAAAAATCCCAAACCGCAAAAAGTTTTGAAAATCGTGACAAGTAGAAAATGAGTTGTCTTGCCATGAAACTTCACGTGAAGGCTTAAGGGACCATTATATGAATTTACAATCCGTAAAAATCGCATTCGCACACAGAAATATGAAGATGCACCTAAACCCACCTACCACCCTATCGATCCACGGGTTGCGCATTTCGTCTCTCTGAACGGCGTAGTGCCCGCCCGCCCGCCCGCCCACTCATTTCGTCGGTTGGCTTAGGCATACAGAGTTCATTCCTTGTCTAAGATTGGGCTGGGCCAACGGCTTCGGCAGCAGGATCAGAAAGCACGTAGAGCGGACCCGGCCGATCCCCGGCTTGCGCATCCTCGCCCCGTCTGGCCGGCTCAAGTGCCCGCACGCTCGTTTCGTGGTTAACTTAGGCATACGGAGTTCGTTCCCAGTCTAAGCATACGGAGTTCATTCCCAGATCTAAGATCTGACCGGACCGAGGTTGCCGGCAGCACATCTGGACTCGGTTCATATGCTGGTGCCACATTTTTCTTCGTCGGGGCACCATCGCCGGAGCATCGTCAGAGAACCTGACCGACGGCATTGGGGTTCTGGCGATCAGGGGGGCCGGGGGGTGTGCGCACATGATGTGCGATGGGTGCTGGTACTTGGCCCTTATATTGGCCCCCTATCCCTCATCAAACCTTGAGAACTCACACCCGCTTAAAGAGCATTTGAGATTTTACAGGTTTGCTGCCAGTAGCCATTAAATTGTCTTAAATGGGGACACTTTTTTCAAATGGTCACAAAAACTTGTACACTTCGAGTTTTTTCCTGCATTTTTTTTTTGCATGCCAAAAAAATACAAGGATCACGTCTACCAAGTTTACGGCCAAAACTCCTTCTGAAAAAATTTTAAAAAATCCCGAACCGCAAAAAGTTTCCAAAATCGTGAAAAATAGAAAATGAGTCGTCTTGCCATGAAACTTCACGTGAAGGCTTAAGGGACCATTGTACGAATTTACAAGCCATAAAAATGGCATTGGCACACAGAAATATGAAGATGTGCCTAAACCCACCTACCACCCTATCGATCCATGGCTTGCGCATCCCGTCTCTCTAGCCGGCGTAGTGGCCGCCCGTCCGCTCATTTCGTCGGTTGGCTTATGCATACAGAGTTCATTCCCGGTCTAAGATCAGACCGGACTGAGGGTTACGACATCAAGATTGGCAGCACGTAGAGGGGGACCCGACTGATCCCCGGCTTGTGCATCCTGCCCCTCTGGCCAGCTGAGCACGCATACGCTTGTTTCGTGGGTTGACTTAGGCATATGGAATTCATTCCCAGTCTAAGCAAACAGATTTCATTCCCAGTCTAAGATCAGATCAAACTGAGGGTTACGACAACACATGCTGGGCTCGGGCATGTGCTGGTGCCCCATTTTTCTTCATCGGGGCACCATTGTCAGAGCATCGCCAGAGAACCTGACCGACTGCATTAGGATTCCGACGATCGGGGGGGCGGGTGGTGTGTGCACACGATGTGCGATGGGTGCTGGTACTTCTCCCTTATATTGGCCCCCTATCCCTCATCAAACCTCGAGAACTCACACCCCTTTAATGAGTATTTGAGATTCTACAGGTTTGCTAGCAGTAGCCATTAAAGTGTCTGAAATAGGGACACTTTTTTCAAATGGGCACAAAATCTTGTACACTTCGAGTTTTCAGCTGAATTTTTTTGTGCTTGCCAACAAAAATAAAAGGATCATGTCTACCAAGTTTGGAGCCAAAACTCCTTCCGAAAAATTTTTAAAAACTCCCAAACCATAAAAAGTTTCAAAAATCATGAAAAATAGAAAATGAGTCATCTTGCCATGAAACTTCACGTGAAGGCTTAAGGGATCATTGTATGAATTTACAAGCCATTAAAATGGCATTGGCATGCAGAAATATGAAGATGTGCCTAAACCCACCTACCACCCGTCTTTCTAACAGGCGTAGTGCCCGCCCTCCCGTCCGCTCGTTTCGTCGGTTGGCTTAGGCATACAGAGTTCATTCCCAGTCTAAGATCAGACCGGAGCGAGGGTTGCGGCAGAAGGATCGGCAGCATGCAGAGGGGGACCCGACTGATCCCCGACTTGCGCATCCCGCCCCTCTAGCCGACCGAGCACCCGCACGCTCATTTCGTGGGTTGAGCGTTCCCAGTCTAAGATTGGATCGGACCGAGGGTTGCGGCAGCACATGCTAGGCTCGGGCATGTGTTGGTGCCGTATTTTTCTTCGTCGGGGCACCATCGTCGGAGCATCGCCTGAGAACCTGACCGACGACATTAGGGTTCCGACAATCGAGGGGGCCGGGGGGTGTGCGCACATAATGTGCGATGGGTGCTGGTAGTTGGCCCTTATATTGGCCCCCTATCCGTCATCAAACCTCGAGAACTCACACCTCCTTAAAGAGCATTTGAGATTTTACAGGTTTGCTGCCAGTAGCCATTAAAGTGTCTGAAATGGGGACACTTTTTTCAAATGGTCTCAAAATCTTGTACACTTCAAGTTTTTATCTGAATTTTTTTGTGCTTGCCAAAAAAAATAAAAGGATCACGTCTACCAAGTTTGGGGCCAAAACTCCTTTCAAAAAAATTTAAAAAAATCCAAAACCGCAAAAAGTTTCAAAAATCATGAAAAATAGAAAACGAGTCGTCTTGCCGTGAAACTTCACGTGAAGACTTGAGGGACCATTGTATGAATTTACAAGCCACAAAAATGGCATTGGCATGCAGAAATACGAAGATGTGCCTAAACCCACCTACCACCCGTCTCTCTAGCCGGTGTAGTGTCCGCCCACCCACCCGTCCGCTCGTTCCGTCGGTTGGTGTAGGCATATGGAGTTCATTCCCAGTCTAAGATCAGACCGAGTGAGGGTTGTGGCAGCAGGATCGGTAGCATGCAGAAGGGGACCCGGCCAATCCCCGGCTTGTGCATCCCGCCCCCTTAGCCGACTGAGCATCCACACGCTCATTTCATGGGTTGACTTAGGCATACGGAGTTCATTCCCAATCCTAGATCGGATCAGACTGAGGGTTACGACAGCACATGCTGGGCTCGGGCATGTGTTGGTGCCACATTTTTCTTCGTCGGGGCACCATCGTCGGAGCATCGTCGGAGAACTTGACCGACGACATTGGGGTTTCGACGATCGAGGGGTCCGGGGTGGTGTGCGCACATGATGTACGATGGGTGCTGGTACATGGCACTTATATTGGCCCCCTATCCCTCATCAAACCTTGAGAACTCACACCCCCTTAAAGAGCATTTGAGATTTTACAGGTTTGCTGCCAGTAGCCATTAAAGTGTCTGAAATGGGGACACTTTTTCAAATGGTCACAAAATCTTGTACACTTCGAGTTTTTAGCTGAATTTTTTTGTGAATGCCAAAAAAAATACAAGGATCACATCTACGAAGTTTGGGGCCAAAAATCCTTCTGAAAAAATTTTAAAAAATCCCAAACCGCAAAAAGTTTTGAAAATCGTGAAAAATAGAAAATTAGTCATCTTGCCATGAAACTTAACGTGAAGGCTTAAGGGACCATTGTATGAATTTACAAGCCATAAAAATGGCATTGGCATGCAGAAATATGAAGATGTGCCTAAACCGATCTACCATCCTATCGATCCATGGCTTGCGCATCCCGTCTCTCTGGCCGGTGTAATGCCTGCCCGTCTGCCCGCTCGCTCATTTCGTCGGTTGGCTTAGGCATACGAAGTTCATTCCTAGTCTTAGATCGGATTGGACGGAGGGTTACGACAGCAGGATCAGCAGCATGTACAAGGGAACCCGACTAATCCCCGGCTTGCGCATCCCGCCCCTTTGGCCGGCTGAGCACTCGTACGATCGTTTCGTGGGTTGACTTAGGCATACGGAGTTCATTCCCAGTCTAAGCATACGGAGTTCATTCCCAGTCTAAGATCGGATCGGATCGAGGGTTGCTGCAGCACATGCAGGGCTCGAGCATCTGTTGGTGCCACATTTTTCTTCGTCGGGGCACCTCGTCGGAGCATCGTCGGAGAACCTAACCGACGACATTGGGGTTCCGACGATCGGGGGGGCCGGGGGGTGTGCGCACATGATGTGCAATGGGTGCTGGTACTTGGCCCTTATATTGGGCCCCTATCCCTCATCAAACCTTGAGAACTCACACCCCCTTAAAGAGCATTTGAGATTTTACAGGTTTGCTGCCAGTAGCCATTAAAGTGTCTGAAATGGGGACACTTTTTTCAAATGGTCACAAAATCTTGTACACTTCAAGTTTTTAGCTGAATTTTTTTGTGCACGCCAACAAAAATACAAGGATCACGTCTACCAAGTTTGGGGGCAAAACTCCTTTCAAAAAAAATTTCAAAAAGCCCGAACCTCAAAAAGTTTCAGAAGTCGTAAAAAATAGAAACGAGTCATCTTGCCATGAAACTTAACGTGAAGGCTTAAGGGACCATTTTACGAATTTACAAGCCATAAAAATGGCATTGGCACATAGAAATATGAAGATGTGTGTAAACCCACCTACCACCCTATCGATCCACGGCTTTCGCATCCCGTCTCTCTGGCCGGCATAGTGCCTGCCCGCCCGCTCGTTTCATCGGTTGGCTTAGGCAGACGGAGTTCATTCCCAGTCTAAGTTTAGACCAGACTGAGGGTTGCAGTAGCAGGATCGGCAGCACGCACAGGGTGACCCGACCGATCCCCGACTTGTGCATCCCACCCCTCTGGCCGACTGAGCACCCGCACGCTTGTTTCGTGGGTTGACTTAGGCATACGGAGTTCATTCCCAGTCTAAGCTTACAGAGTTCATTCCCAGTGCAAGATCAGACTGGACCGAGGGTTGCGGCAGCACATGCTGGGCTCGGGCATGTGTTGGTGTCGAATTTTTCTTCGCTGGGGCACCATCGTCGGAGAACCTGACCGACGGCATTGGGTTTTCGGCGATCGGGGGGGTCGGGGGGGTGTGCGCACATGATGTGCGATGGGTGCTCGTACTTGGCCCTTATATTGGCCCCCTATCACTCATCAAACCTCGAGAACTCACACCCCCTTAAAGAGCATTTGAGATTTTGCAGGTTTACTGCCAGTAGCCATTAAAGTGTCTTAAATGGGGACACTTTTTTCAAATGGTCACAAAATCTTGTACACTTAGCGTTTTTAGCTGAGTTTTTTGTGCATGCCAACAAAATATACAAGGATCACGTCTACCAAGTTTGGGGCCAAAACTCCTTCCGAAAAAATTTTAAAAAATCTCGAACCGTAAAAAGTTTCAAAAATAATGAAAAATAGAAAATGAGTCGTCTTGCCATGAAACTTTACGTGAAGGTTTAAGGGACCATTGTATGAATTTACAAGCCATAAAAATGACATTGGAATGCAGAAAAATGAAGATGTGCCTAAACCCACCTACCACCCTATCAATCCACGGCTTGCGCATCCCGTCTCTCTGGCCGACACAGTGCCCGCCCGCCCATCCGCCCGCTCATTTCGTCGGTTGGCTTAGGCATACGGAGTTCATTCCCAGTCTAAGATTGAACCAGACCGAGGGTTGTGGCAGTAGGATCGGTAGCACGTAGTGGCGGACCCGGCCGATCCCCGGCTTGCGCGTCCTTCACCTCTAGCCGGTTGAGCACCCACACGCTAATTTCGTGGGTTGACTTAGGCATACGGAGTTCATTCCCAGTCTAAGATTGGACTGGACCGCAAGTTACGGTAGCACATACTAGGCTCGGGCATGTGTTGGTGCCACATTTTTCTTTGTCGGGGCACCATAACCGAAAAACCTGATCTGCGGTATTGGGTTTCGGTGATCGGGGGGCGGGGGGTGTGCGCACATGATGTGCGATGGGTGCTGGTACTTGGCCCTTATATTGGCCCCTATCACTCATCAAACCTTGAGAACTCACACCCCCTTAAAGAGCATTTGAGATTTTCCAGGTTTGCTGCCAGTAGCCATTAAAGTGTCTGAAATGGGGACACTTTTTTCAAATGGTCACAAAATCTGGTACACTTCGAGTTTTTAGCTGAATTTTTTTTGCATGCCAAAAAAAATACAAGGATCATGTCTATGAAGTTTGGGGCCAAAACTCCTTCCGAAAAAATTTTAAAAAATCCTGACCCACAAAAAGTTTTAAAAATCGTGAGAAATAGAAAACGAGTTATCTTGCCATGGAACTTCACGTGAAGGTTTAAGGGACCATTGTATGAATTTACAAGCCATAAAAATGACATTGGAACACAGAAAAATGAAGATGTGCCTAACCCACCTACCACCCTATCGATCCACGGCTTGCGCATCCCGTCTCTCTGGCCGGCACAGTGCCCGCCCGCCCGTCCGCCCGCTCGTTTCGTCGGTTGGCTTAGGTATACAGAGTTCATTCCTAGTCTAAGATTGAACTAGACCGAGGGTTGCGGCAGTAGGATCGGTAGCACGTAGTGGGACCCGGCCGATCCCCGGCTTACGCGTCCTTCCCTTCTGGCCGGCTGAGCACCCGCACGCTAATTTCATGGGTTGACTTAGGCATACAGAGTTCATTCCCAGTCTAAGCATACGGAGTTCATTCCCAGTCTAAGATTGGACCGGACCGAGGGTTACGGCAGCACATGCTGGGCTCGGGCGTGCATTGGTGCCGTATTTTTCTTCGTCGGGGCACCATCATCGGAGAACTTGACCGACGGCATTGGAGTTCCGGCGATTGGGGGGGTCGGGGGTATGTGCACATGATGTGTGATGGGTGCTGGTACTTGGCCCTTATATTGGCCCCCCATCCCTCATCACACCTTGAGAACTCACACCCCCTTAAAGAGCATTTGAGATTTTACAGGTTTGCTGCCAGTAGACATTAAAGTGTCTGAAATGGGGACACTTTTTTCAAATGGTCACAAAATCTTGTACACTTTGAGTTTTTAGCTGAATTTTTTTTACGTGCCAACAAAAATATAAGGATCACGTCTACGAAGTTTGGGGCCCAAACTCCTTCCGAAAAAATTTAAAAAATCTCGACTCGCAAAAAGTTTCAAAAATCGTGAGAAATAGAAAATGAGTCGTCATGCCATGAAACTTATCGTGAAGGCTTAAGGGACCATTGTACGAATTTACAAGCCATAAAAATGGCATTGGCACGCTGAAATATGAAGATGTGCCTAAACCCACCTACCACCCTATCGATGCATGGCCTGTGCATCTCGTCTCTCTGGCCGGCGTAGTGCCCGCCCGCCCGCTCGTTTCGTTGCTCGGCTTAGGCATACGGAGTTCATTCCCAGTCTAAAATTAGACCAGACCGAGGGTTGCGGCAGCAGGATCGGTAGCATGTGGAGGGGGACCCGACCGATCCTCGGCTTGTGCATCCCGCCCCTATGGCCGGCTGAGCACCCGCACGCTCGTTTCGTGGGTTGACTTAGGCTTACGGAGTTCATTCCCAGTCTAAGCACACGAAATTCATTCCCAGTCTAAATCAGACTGGATCGAGGGTTGTGGTAGCACATGCTGGGCCCGAGCATGTGTTGGGGCCACATTTTTCTTCACCGGGGCACCATCGCCGGAGCATTGCCGGAGAACCTGACCGACGGCATTGGGGTTTCGATGATCGAGGGGGCCGGGGGGTGTGCGCACATGATGTGCGATGGGTGCTGGTTCTTGGCCCGTATATTGGCCCCCTATCCCTCATCAAACCTCGAGAACTCACACCCCCTTAAAGAACATTTGAGATTTTACAGGTTTGCTGCCAGTAGCCAGTAAAGTGTCTGAAATAGGGACACTTTTTTCAAATGGTCACGAAATTTGGTACACTTCGAGTTTTTAGCTGAATTTTTTTGTGCATGCCAACAAAAATACAAGGATCATGTCTACGAAGTTTGGGGCCAAAAATCCTTCTGAAAAAATTTTAAAAAATCCCGACCCGCAAAAAGTTTCAAAAATCGTGAGAAATAGAAAACGAGTTATCTTGCCATGAAACTTCACGTGAAGGCTTAAGGGACCATTGTATGATTTTACAAGCCATAAAAATGGCATTGGCATGCAGAAATATGAAGATGTGCCTAAACCCACCTACCACCCCATCGATCCATGGCTAGCGCATCCCGACTCTCTGGCCGACGTAGTGCCCGCTCGCCCACCCGCCCATTCGTTTCGTCGGTTGGTTTAGGCATACGGAGTTCATTCCCTATCTAAGATCGGACCAGACCGAGTGTTGGTACAGCAAGATCGGCAACACGCAGAGGGGGACCCGATCGATCCCCGGCTTGTGCATCCCGACCCTCTGGTCGGCTGAGCACATGCACGCTCGTTTCGTGGGTTGACTTAGGCATACGGAGTTCATTCCCAATCTAAGATCAGACCAGATCGAGGGTTGCAGCAGCACATGCTAGGCTGCGGCATGTGTTGGTGTCGTATTTTTCTTCGTCGGGGCACCATCGCCAAAGAACCTGACTTGCGGCATTGGGGTTCCGACGATCGGGGGGGCCGGGGGGGTGCACGCACATGATGTGTGATGGGTGCTGGTACTTGACCCTTATATTGGCCCCCTATCCCTCATCAAAGCTCAAGAACTCACACCCCCTTAAAGAGCATTTGAGATTTTACAGGTTTGCTGCCAATAGCCATTAAAATGCCTAGATTAGGGACACTTTTTTCAAATGGTCACAAAATCTTGTACACATCGAGTTTTTAGCTGAATTTTTTTATGCATGCCAAAAAAAATACAAGGATCACGTCTACCAATCTTGGGGCCAAAACTCCTTTCGAAAAAATTTTAAAAAATCCTGAACCGTAAAAAATTTCAAAAATCATGAAAAATAGAAAACGAGTCATCTTGCGATGAAACTTCACGTGAAGGCTTAATGGACAATTGTATGAATATACAAGCCATAAAAATGGCATTGGCATGTAGAAATATGAAGATGTGCCTAAACCCACCTACCACCCCATCGATCCATGGCTTGCACATCCCATCTCTCTAGCCGATGGAGTGCCCGCCCGCCCCCCCGCCCGTTCATTTCCTTGGTTGGCTTAGCCATATAGAGTTCATTCCTAGTCTAAGATCAGACCAGACCGGGGGTTGGCATAGCAGGATCGGTAGCACGCAAAGGGGGACCCGACCGATCCCTGGCTTGCACATCCCGTAACTCTGGCCACCTGAGCACCCGCACGCTCGTTTCGTGGGTTGACTTTGGCATACGGAGTTCATTCCCAGTCTAAGCATACGGAGTTCATTCCCAGTCTAAGATCGAATCAGACTGAGGGCTGCGACAGTACATGCTGGGCTCGCGCATGTGTTGATCGTCGAAGAACCTGACCGGCGACGTTGGGGTTCCGGTGATCGGGGGGGCCGGCGGGGGTGTGCGCACATGATGTGCGATGGGTGCTGGTGTTTGGCCCTTATATTGGCCCCCTATCCCTCATCAAACCTCGAGAACTCACACCCCCTTAAAGAGCATTTGAGATTTTACAGTTTTGCTACAAGTAGCCATTAAAGTGTCTGAAATGGGGACACTTTTTTCAAATGGTCACAAAATCTTGTACACTTTGAGTTTTTAGCTGAATGTTTTTGTGCATGCCAACAAAAATACAAGGATCATGTCTACCAAGTTTAGGGCCAAAACCCCTTCCGAAAAAATTTCTAAAAATCTCGAACCGAAAAAAGTTTCAAAAATTGTGAAAAATATAAAACGAGTTGTCTTGCCATGAAACTTCACGTGATGGCTTAGGGGACCATTGTATGAATTTACAAGCCATAAAAATGGCATTGGCAAGTAGAAATATGAAGATGTGCCTAAGCTCACCTACCACGTTATCGATCCACGGCTTGTGCATCCCGTCTCTCTGGCCGGCGTAGTACCCGCACGCTCGCCCGCCCGTTCGTTTCATCGGTTGGCTCAGGCATACGGAGTTCATTCCCAGTCTAAGATCAGATCGGACCGAGGGTTGCGGCAGCAAGATCAGCAAGCACGTAAAATGGTACCCGGCCGATCCCCGACTTGCGCATCCCACCCCTCTTGGCAGCTGAGCACCCGCACGCTCATTTCGTGGGTTGAATTAGGCATACGGAGTTCATTCCCAGTCTAAGATTTGATTAGACCGAGGGTTACGGCAGCACATGCTGGGCTAGGGCATGTGTTGGTGCCGTATTTTCTTCGCGGGGGCACCATCGCTGGAGCATCAGGGGGGGTCGGGGGTTGCGGCATACAGAGTTCATTCCCAGTCTAAGATCAGACCAGAACGAGGGTTGCGGTAGCACGCAGAAAGGGACCCGATCGATCCCCAGCTTGCTCATCCCACCCCTCTGGCCGGTCGAGCGCCCGCACGCTCGTTTCGTGGGTTGACTTAGGCATACGGAGTTCATTCCCAGTCTAAGCATACGGAGTTCATTCCTAGTCTAAGATCGGACCAGAACGAGGGTTGCGATAGCACATGCTGGGCTCGGGCATGTGCTGGTGCCACATTTTTCTTCGTCGGGGCACCATCGTTGGAGCATCGTCGGAGAACCTGACCGACGGCATTGGGTTTTTGACGATCGGGGTGGCCAGGGGGGGTGTGCGCAAATGATGTGCGATGGGTGCTGGTACTTGGCCCTTATATTGGCCCCCTATCCTTCATCAAACCTCGAGAACTCACACCCCCTTAAAGTGCATTTGAGATTTTACAAGTTTGCTGCCAGTAGCCATTAAAGTGTCTGAAATGGGGACACTTTTTTCAAACGGTCACAAAATCTTGTACACTTTGAGTTTTTAGCTGAATTTTTTTTTGCATGCCAAAAAAATACAAGGATCACATCTACCAAGTTTGGGGCCAAAACTCCTTCCGAAAAAATTTTAAAAAATCTTGAACCGTAAAAAGTTTCAAAAATCATGAAAAATAGAAAACGAGTCGTCTTGCCATGAAACTTCACGTGAAGGCTTAAGGGACCATTGTATGAATTTACAAGCCATAAAAATGGCATTGGCATGCAGAAATATGAAGATGTGGCTAAACCCACCTACCACCCTATCGATCCACGGCTTACGCATCTCGTCTCTCTAGCTGGCGTAATGTCTGCCTACCCACCCGCCCACTCATTTCGTCGGTTGGCTTAGGCATACGGAGTTCATTCCCAGTCTAAGATTGGACCGAACTGAGGGTTACGGTAGCAAGATCGATAGCACGTAGAGGGGGACCAAGCTGATGCCCAGCTTGCGCATCCCATCCCTCTTGCCGGTTGAGTGCCCGCACACTCGTTTCATGGGTTGACTTAGGCATAGGGATTTCATTCCCAGTCTAAGCATGCAGAGTTGATTCCCAGTCTAAGATCGGATTGGACTGAGGGTTGCGGCAGCATATGCTGGGCTCAGGCATGTGCTAGTGTCGTATTTTTCTTTGTTGGGGCACCATCGTCGAAGCATCGCTGGAGAACCTGACCAGCGGTATTGGGGTTCTGGCGATCGGGGGGTCGGGGAGGGTGTGTGCACATGATGTGCGATGGGTGCTGGTACTTGGCCCTTATATTGGCCCCCTATCCCTTATCTGAGTTTTTAGCTGAATTTTTTATGCATACCAACAAAAATAAAAGGATCATGTCTACCAAGTTTAGGGCCAAAACTCCTTTCGAAAAAATTTTAAAAAATCTCGAACGATAAAAAGTTTAAAAAATTATGAGAAATAGAAAACAAGTCGTCTTGCAATGAAACTTCACGTGAAGGCTTAAGGGACCATTATATCAATTTACAAGCCATAAAAATGGCATTGGCATACAGAAATATGAAGATGTACCTAAACCCACCTTCCACCCTATCGATCCATGGCTTGCGCATCCTGTCTCTCTGGCCGACGTAGTACCCACCCGCCTCCCGCCCACTCGTTTCATCGGTTGGCTTAGGCATACGGAGTTCACTCCCAGTCTAAGATCGAACCGAACTGAAGGTTGCGGTAGCAGGATCGGTAGCACACAGAAGGGGACCCGGTCGATCCCCGGCTTACGTATCCCACCCCTCTGGCCGGCTGAGCACCCGCACGCTCATTTCGTGGGTTGACTTCGGCATACGGAGTTCATTCCTAGTCTAAGATCGGACCGAACCAAGGGTTGCAACAGCACATGTTGGGCTCGGGCATGTGCTGGTGTCGTATTTTTCTTCGCTGAGGCACCATCACCAGAGCATGGCCATTATATTGGCCCCCTATCCCTCATCAAACCTTGAGAACTCACTCCCCCTTAAAGTGCATTTGAGATTTTACAGGTTTGCTGCCAGTAGCCATTAAAGTGTCTAAAATAGGGACACTTTTTTCAAATGGTCACAAAATCTTGTACACTTCAAGTTTTTAGCTGAATTTTTTTGTGCATGCCAACAAAAATACAAGCATCATGTCTAGCAAGTTTGGGGCCAAAACTCCTTCTGAAAAAATTTTCAAAAATCCCGAACCACAAAAAGTTTAAAAAATCATGAAAAATAGAAAACGAGTCGTATTGCCATGAAACTTCACGTGAAGGCTTAAGGGACCATTGTCTGAATTAACAAGCCATAAAAATGGCATTGGCATGTATAAATATGAAGATGTGCCTAAACCCACCTACCACCCTATCGATCCACAGCTTGCGCATCCCGTCTCTCTGGCCGACGTAGTGCCCGCCCACCCATTCGTTTCATCGATTGGCTTAGGCATATGGAGTTTATTCCCAGTCTAACATCAGACCGTACTGAGGGTTACGGTGGTAGGATCGGCAGCACGCAGAGGGGGACCCGATCGATCCCCGGCTTGCGCATCCCGCCCCTCTGGCCAGCTCCGCGCCCGCACGCTCGTTTCGTGGGTTGACTTAAGCATATGGAGTTCATTCCCGGTCTAAGCAAATGAAGTTCACTCCCATTCTAATATCGAACTGGACCGAGGTTTACAGCAGCACATGCTGGGCTCGGGCATGTGCTGGTGCTAGTGCTGCATTTTTCTTCGTCAGGGCACCATCGCCGGAGCATCGTCGGAGAACCTGACCAGCGGCATTGGGGTTCCAACGATTGGGGGGGCCGGGGGGTGTGCGCACATGATGTGCAATGGTGCCAGTACTTGGTCCTTATATTGGTCCCCTTATCCCTCATCAAACCTCGAGAACTCACACCCCCTTAAAGAGCATTTGAGATTTTACAGGTTTGCTACCAGTAGCCATTAAAGTGTCTGAAATGGGGACACTTTTTTCAAATGGTCACAAAATATTGTACACTTCGAGTTTTTGGGTGAATTTTTTTACGCATGCCAATAAAAATACAAGCATCACGTCTACCAAGTTTGGGGCCAAAACACCTTCCGAAAAAATTTTAAAAAATTGTGAAAATTAGAAAATGAGTCATCTTGCCATAAACTTCACGTGAAGGCTTCAGGGACCATTGTATGAATTCACAACCCATAAAAATGGCATTGGCATGCAGAAATATGAAGATGTGCCTAAACCGACCTACTAACCTATCAATCCAGGGCTTGCGCATCCTGTCTCTCTGGCCGGTGTAGTGCCCGCCCGCCCGCCCGCGCGTTTCGTCGGTTGGCTTAGGCAAGCAGAGTTCATTCCCAGTCTAAGATCAGACCGGACCGACAGTTGTGGCAGTAGGATCGGCAGCACGTAGAAGGGGACCCGATCGATCCCCGACTTGCGCATCCCGCCCCTCAGGCCGGCTGAGCTCCCACACGCCCGTTTCATGGGTTGACTTTGGCATACAGAGTTCATTCCCAGTCTAAGCATACGGAGTTCATTCCCAGTCTAAGATCGAATCAGACCAAGGGTTGCAACAGCACATGCTGGGCTAGGGCATGTGTTGGTGCCACATTTTTCTTCGTCGGGGCACCATCATCGGAGCTTCACTGGAGAACCTGACTGGCAGCATTAGGGTTCCGACGATCGAGGGGGCCGGAGGGTGTGCGCACATGATGTGCGATGGGTGCTGGTACTTGGCCCTTATATTGGCCCCCTATCCCCATCAAACCTCGAGAACTCACACCCCCTTAAAGAGCATTTGAGATTTTACAGGTTTGCTGCTAGTAGCCATTAAAGTGTCTGAAATGGGGACACTTTTCTCAAATGGCCACAAAATCTTGTACACTTCGAGTTTTTAGCTGAATTTTTTTGTGCATGCCAAAAAAAATACAAGGATCATATCTACCAAGTTTGGGGCCAAAACTCCTTCTGAAAAAATTTTAAAAAATCCCAACCCGTAAAAAGTTTCAAAAATCATGAAAAATAGAAAACGAGTCGTCTTGCCATGAAATTTCACGTGAAGGCTTAAAGGACCATTGTATGAATTTGCAAGCCATAAAAATGGCATTGGCATGCAGAAATATGAAGATGTGCCTAAACCCACCTACCACCCTATCGATCCACGGCTTGCGCATCACGTCTCTCTGGTCAGCATAGTGCCCGCGCGCCCGCTCGTTTCGTCGGTTGGCTTAGGCATGCAAGTTCATTCCCAGTCTAAGATCAGACCGAACTGAGGGTTGTGGTAGTAGGATCGGCAGCACGCAGAGGGGGACCCGACCGATCCCCGGCTTACGCATCCTGCCCCTCGGGCCGGTTGAGCACCCACACGCCCGTTTCGTGGGTTGACTTAGGCATACAGAGTTCATTCCCAGTCTAAGCATACGGAGTTCATTACCAGTCTAAGATCGAACCGGACCAAGGGTTGCGACAGCACATGCTGGGCTCAGGCATGTGTTGGCGCTGCATTTTTCTTCGCTGGGGCACCATCGTCGGAGCATCACTGGAGAACCTGACTGGCGGCATTGGGGTTCCGGTGATCGGGGGGCCAGGGGGGTGTGCACACATGATGTGCCACGAGTGCTGGTACTTGGCCCTTATATTGGCCCCCTATCCCTCATCAAACCTCAAGAACTCACACCCCCTTAAAGAGCATTCGAGATTTTACAGGTTTGTTGCCAGTAGCCATTAAAGTGTCTGAAATGGGGACATTTTTTTCAAATGGTCACAAAATCTTGTACACTTCGAGTTTTTAGCTGGAATTTTTTGTGCATGCCAACAAAAATACAAGGATCATGTCTACCAATTTGGGGCCAAAACTCCTTCTGAAAAAATTTTAAAAAATCCCTAACCGTAAAAAGTTTCAAAAATGGTGAAAATAGAAAACGAGTCGTCTTGCCATGAAACTTCATGTGAAGGCTTAAGGGACCATTGTATGAATTTACAAGCCATAAAAATGGCATTGGCATGCAGAAATATGAAGATGTGCCTAAACCCACCTACCACCCTATCGATCCACGACTTGCGCATCCCGTTTCTCTGGTCGGCGTAGTGCCCGCATTTTTCTTCGTCGGAGCATCGCTGGAGAACCTAACTGGTGGCATTGGGGTTCCGGTGATCGACGGGGCTGAGGGGGTGTGCGCACAGGATGTGCAATGGGCGCTGGTACTTGCCCTTATATTGGCCCCCTATCCCTCATCAAACCACGAGAACTCACACCCCCTTAAAGAGCATTTGAGATTTTAGAGGTTTGCTACCAATAGCCATTAAAGTGTCTGAAATGGGACACTTTTTTCAAATGGTCACAAAATCTTGTACACTTCGAGTTTTTAGCTGAATTTTTTTGAGCATGCCAACAAACATACAAGGATCAGGTCTACCAAGTTTGGGGCCAAAACTCCTTCCGAAAAATTTTAAAAAATCCCGAACCGTAAAAAGTTTCCAAAATCGTGAAAAATAGAAAACGAGTCGTCTTGCCATGAAACTTCACGTGAAGGCTTAAGGGACCATTGTATGAATTTACAAGCCATAAAAATGGCATTGGAACATAGAAATATGAAGATGTGCCTCAACCCACCTACCACCGTTTCGATCCACGGCTTGCGCATCCCGTCTCTCTAGCCAGCGTACTACCCACCTGCCCGCCCTTTTGTTTCGTCGGTTGGCTTAGGCATGTGGAGTTCAGTCCTAGTCTAAGATGGGACCATACTGACGGTTGTGGTAGCAGGATCGGTAGCACGCAAAGGGGGACCCGGCTGATCCCCGGCTTGCGCATCCCACCCCTCTGGCCGGCTAAGCACCCGCACGTTCGTTTCGTGGGTTGACTTAGGCAGACGGAGTTCATTCCCAGTCTAAGCAAACGGAGTTCATTCCCAGTCTAAGATCGGACCGGTCCGAGGGTTGCAACAGCACATGCTAGGCTCGAGCATGTGTTGGTGCCGCATTTTTCTTCGTCGGGGCACCGTCGTCGGAGCATCACCGTAGAACCTGACCAGCGGCATTGGGGTTCCAGCGATCGGGGGGCCGAGGGGCTGTGCGCACAGGATGTGCAATGGGTGCTGGTACTTGGCCCTTATATTGGCCCCCTATCCCTCACCAAACCTCAAGAACTCACACCCCCTTAAAGAGCATTTGAGATTTTACAGGTTTGCTGCCAGTAGCCATTAAAGTGTCTGAAATGGGGACATTTTTTTCAAATGGTCTCAAAATCTTGTACACTTCGAGTTTTTAGCTGAATTTTTTTGTGCATGCCAAAAAAAATAGAAGGATCACGTCTACCAAGTTTACGGCCAAAACTCCTTCCGAGAAATTTTTAAAAAATCCAGAACCGTAAAAAGTTTTGAAAATCATGAAAAATAGAAAACGAGTCGTCTTGCCATGAAACTTCACATGAGGGCTTAAGGGACCATTGTATGAATTTACAAGCCATAAAAATGGCATTGGCACGTAGAAATATGAAGAAGTGCCTAAACCCACCTACCACCCTATCGATTCATGGCTTGCGCATCCCGTCTCTCTAGCTGGCGTAGTGCCTGCCCGCCCGTCTGCCCACTTGTTTCATCGGTTGGGTTAGGTATAAGGAGTTCATTCCCAGTCTAAGATTGGATCGGACCGAGGGTTGTGGCAGCAGGATCGGCAGCGCGCAGAAGGGGACCCGACCGATCCCTGACTTGCCCATCCCGCCCCTCTGGCCATTTGAGCGCCCGCACGCTTGTTTCATGGGTTGACTTAGGCATACAGAGTTCATTCCCAGTTTAAGATCAGACCGGACGAGGGTTGCGACAGCCCATGCTGGGCTCGGGCATGTGTTGGTGCCACATTTTTCTTCGCTGGGGCACCATCATCGGAGAACCTGACTGGCGGCACATGATGTCCGATGGGTGCTGGTACTTGGCCCTTATATTGGCCCCTTATCCCTCATCAAACTTTGAGAACTCACACCCTCTTAAAGAGCATTTGAGATTTTACAGGTTTGCTGCTAGTAGCCATTAAAGTGTCTGAAATGGGGACACTTTTTTCAAATGGTCACAAAATCTTGTACACTTCTAGTTTTTAGCTGACTTTTTTTTTCCTACCAGCAAAAATAAAAAGATCACATCTACCAAGTTTGGGGCCAAAACTCCTTCCAAAAAAATTTAAAAAAATCTCGAACCGCAAAAAGTTTCAAAAATCGTGAAAAAAAGAAAACGAGTCGTCTTGCCATGAAACTTCACTTGAAGGCTTAAGGGACCATTGTATGAATTTACAAGCCATAAAAATGGCATTGGCACGCTGAAATATGAAGATGTGCCTAAACAAACCTACCACCCTATCGATCCACGGCTTGCGCATCCTGTCTCTCTGGCCGGTGTAGTGCCCGCTCGCCTGCTCGTTTCGTCGGTTGGCCTATGCATACGGAGTTCATTCCCAGTCTAAGATTGGGCCGGACCAAGGGTTGCGGCAGTAGGATCGGCAGCACGTAGAGGGGGACCCGATCGATCCCCGGCTTGGACATCCCGCCCCTCTGGCCAGTTGAGCGCCCGCACGCTCGTTTCGTGGGTTGACTTAGGCATACAGAGTTCATTCCCAGTCTAAGCATATGGTGTTCATTCCCATTCTAAGATCAGATAGGACTGAGGGTTGTGGCAGCACATGCTGGGCTCGGGCATGTGCTGGTGCCACATTTTTCTTCGCTGGGGCACCATCGTCGGAGCATCATCGGAGAACCTGACCGGCGGCATTGGCGCCACATTTTTCATCACCGGGGCACCATCGTCGGAGCATCGCCGGAGAACCTGACCGGCGGTATTGGTGTTCCGACGATCGGGGGGTGGGGGGTGTGCGCACATGATGTGCGATGGGTGCTGGTACTTGGCCCTTATATTGGGCCCCTATCCCTCATCAAACCTCAAGAACTCACACCCCTTTAAAGAGCATTTGAGATTTTACAGGTTTGCTGCAGTGGCCATTAAAGTGTCTGAAATGTGACACTTTTTTCAAATGGTCACAAAATCTTGTCCACTTTGAGTTTTTAGCCGAATTTTTTGTGCATGCCAATAAAAAAACAAGGATCACGTCTCCTAAGTTTGGGCCCAAAACTCCTTTCAAAAAAATTTTACAAAATCCCAAACCATAAAAAGTTTCAAAAATCGTGAAAAATAGAAAATGAGTCATCTTGCCATGAAACTTCACGTGAAGGCTTAAGGGACCATTGTATGAATTTACAAGCCATAACAATGGCATTGGCACATAGAAATATGAAGATGTGCCTAAACCCACCTACCACCCTATCGATCCACAGCTTACGCCTCCCGTCTCTCTGGCCGACGTAGTGCCCGCCCGCTCGTTTCATCGGTTGGCTTAGGCATACGGAGTTCATTCCTAGTCTAAGATCAGACCAGACTAAGGGTTGCGGCAGCAGGATCGGCAGCATACAGAAGGGGACCCGACCGATCCCCGACTTGCGCATCCCGCCCCTCTAGCCGACTTAGCGCCCCCACTTTCATTTCGTGGGTTGACTTCGGCATACGGAGTTCACTCCCAGTCTAAGATGGACCGGACCGAGGGTTGTGGCAGCACATGCTGGGCTCGGACATTTGCTGGTGCCACATTTTTCTTCGTTGGGGCACCAACGCCGAAGCATCGCCTGAGAACGTGATCAGTGGCATTGGGGTTCCGACGATCGGGGGGCCCGGGGGGTTGTGTGCACATGATGTGCGATGGGTGCTGGTACTTGGCCCTTATATTGGCCACCTATCCCTCATCAAACCTCGAGAACTCACACCACTTTAAAGAGCATTTGAGATTTTACAGGTTTGCTGCCAGTAGCCATTAAAGTGTCTGAAATGGGGACACTTTTCTCAAATGGTCACAAAATCTTGTACACTTCGAGTTTTTAGCTGAATTTTTTTGTGCATGCCAAAAAAAATACAAGGATCACTTCTACCAAGTTTGGGGGCAAAACTCTTTCCGAAAAAATTTTAAAAAATCTCGAACCGCAAAAAGTTTCAAAAATTGTGAAAAATAGAAAACGAGTCGTCTTGCCATGAAACTTTATGTGAAGGCTTAAGGGACCATTGTATGAATTTACAACCCATAAAAATAGCATTGGCATGCAGAAATATGAAGATATGCCTAAACCCACCTACCACCCTATCGATCTACGGCCTGCGCATCCCGTCTCTCTGGCCGGCATAGTGCCCGCCCGCCCGCCCGCCTGCCCACTCGTATCGTCGGTTGGCTTAGGCATACGGAGATCATTCCCAGTCTAAGATCAGACCGGACCGAGGGTTGCAGCAGCACATGCTGGGCTCGGGCCTGTGCTGGTGCCGCATTTTTCTTCACCGCGGCACCATCGCCCGAGCATCGTCGAAGAACCTGACCGGCGGACTTTGGGGTTCTGGCGATCGGGGGGACGGGGGGGGTGTGCGCACATGATGTACGATGGGTGCCGGTATTGGCCCTTATATTGGGCCCCTATCTCTCATCAAACCTCGAGAACCCACACCCCCTTAAAGAGCATTTGAGATTTTATAGGTTTGCTGCCAGTAGCAATTAAAGTGTCTAAAATGGGACACTTTTTTCAAATGGTCACAAAATCTTGTACACTTCGAGTATTTAGCTGAATTTTTTTGTGCATGCCAAAAAAAAATACTAGGATCACGTCTACCAAGTTTGGGGCCAAAACTCCTGCCAAAAAATTTTAAAAAATCCCAAACCGCAAAAAGTTTCAAAAATCATTAAAAATAGAAAACGAGTCGTCTTGCCATGAAACTTCACGTGAAGGCTTAAGGGACCATTGTGTGAATTTACAAGCCATTAAAATGGCATTGGCATGCAGAAATATGAAGATGTGCCTAAACCCACCTGCCACCCTATTGATCCACGGCTTGCGCATCCTGTCTCTCTAGCTGGCGTAGTGCCTGCCCGCTCGCCCGTTTGTTTCATCGGTTGGCTTAGGCATATGGAGTTCATTCCCAATCTAAGATCAGACCGGACTGAGGGTTGTGGAAGCAGGATCGACAGCACGAAGAGGGGGACCTAACCAATCCCTGGCTTACGCATCCTGCCCCTTTGGCTGGCTGAGCGCCCGCACGCTCGTTTCGTGGGTTGACTTAGGCATACGGAGTTCATTCCCAATCTAAGCATACGGACTTCATTCCTAGTCTAAGATTCGACCGGACCGAGGGTTCCGACAGCACATGCTAGGCTCAGGCATGTGCTGGTGCGTTATTTTTCTTCATCGGGGCACCATCGTCGGAGCGTCGCCGGAGAACCTGACCGACGGCATTGGGGTTCCGGTGATCGGGGGGCCGGGGGGAGTGTGCGCACATGATGTGCGATGGGTGCTGGTACTTGGCCCTTATATTGGCCCCCTATCCCTCATCAAACCTCGAGAACTCACACCCCCTTAAAGAGAATTTGAGATTTTACAGGTTTGCTGCCAGTAGCCATTAAAGTGTCTGAAATGGGGACACTTTTTTCAAATGGTCACAAAATCTTGTACACTTCGAGTTTTAAGCTGAATTTTTTTGTGCATGCCAACAAAAATAAAAGGATCACGTCTACCAAGTTTGGGGCCAAAACTCCTTCCGAAAAAACTTTAAAAAAGCTCGCAAACCTTGAAAAATAAAAAATGAGTCGTCTTGTCATGAAACTTCACGTGAAGGCTTAAAGGACCATTGTATGAATTTACAAGCCATAAAAATGGCATTGGCACGTAGAAATATGAAGATGTGCCTAAACCCACCTACCACCCTATCGATCCATGGCTTGCGCATCCCGTCTCTCTGGCCAACGTAGTGCCCGCCTGCCCGTCCGCCCGTCCGTTCATTTCCTCGGTTGGCTTAGGCATATGGAGTTCTTTCCCAGTCTAAGATCGGACCAGACTGAGGGTTGCGGTAGCAGGATCGGCAGCACGCAGAGGGGGACCCGATCGATCCCCGGCTTTTGCATGTCGCCCCTCTAGCCGGCTGAGCGCCCGCACGCGCGTTTCGTGGGTTAACTTAGGCATACGGAGTTCATTCCTAGTCTAAGCATACGAGTTCATTCCCAGTCTAAGATCGGACCGGACTGAGGGTTGCGACAGCACATGCTGGGCTCGAGCATGTGCTGGTGCCGTATTTTTCTTCGCTGAAGCATCGCCGGAGAACCTGACTGACGGGACTGAGGTTCCGACGATCGAGGGGGTCGGGGGGTGTACGCACATGATGTGCGATGGGTGCTGGTACTTGGCCCTTATATTCGCCCCCTATCCCTCATCAAACTTTGAGAACTCACACCCCCTTAAAGAGCATTTAAGATTTTACAGGTTTGCTGCCTGTAGCCATTAAAGTGTCTGAAATGGGGACACTTTTTTCAAATGGTCACAAAATCTTGTACACATCAAGTTTTTAGCTGAATTATTTTGTGCATGCAAACAAAAATATAAGGATCACGTCTACCAAGTTTGGGGCCAAAACTCCTTCTAAAAAAATTTTAAAAAATCCCGAACCTCAAAAAGTTTCAAAAATCATGAAAAATAGAAAACGAGTCGTCTTGCCATGAAACTTCACCTGAAGGCTTAAGGGACCATTGTATGAATTTACAAGCCATAAAAATGGCATTGGCATGCACAAATATGAAGATATGCCTAAACCCACCTACCACCCTATCGATCCACG
Source organism: Durio zibethinus (assembly GCF_002303985.1). The sequence continues at coordinate 14,125,905 of NW_019168048.1, forward strand.
GCTTTCGCATCCTGTCTCTCTGGCCGACGCAGTGCCCGCTCACCCGTCTGCCCGCCCGCTCTTTTCGTCGGTTGGCTTAGGCATACGGAGTTCATTCCCAGTCTAAGATCAGACTAGACTGATGGTTGCGGTAGCAGGATAAGCGGCACGAAGAGGGGGACCCGACCGATCCCCGGCTTGCGCATCCTGCCCTCTGGCCGCCTGAGCGCCCGCAAGCTCGTTTCATGGGTTGACTTAGCGATACAGAGTTCATTCCCAGTCTAAGCTTAGGGAGTTCATTTCCAGTCTAAGATCAGACTGGACCGAGGGTTGTGGCAGCACATGCTGGGCTCAGGCATGTGCTGGTGCTGCATTTTTCTTCGTTGGGGCACCATCGCCGGAGCATCACCAGAGAACCTGATCGACGGCATTGGGGTTCCGGCGATCGAGGGGCCGGGGGGTGTGCGCACATGATGTGCGATAGATGCTGGTACTTGGCCCTTATATTCGCCCCTTATCCTTCATCAAACCTTGAGAACTCACACCCCCTTAAAGAGCATTTGAGATTTTACAGGTTTGTTGCCAGTAGCCCTTAAAGTGTCTGAAATGGGGACACTTTTTTCAAATGGTCACAAAATCTTGTACACTTCAAGTTTTAGCTGAATTTTTTTGTCCATGCCAACAAAAATACAAGGATCACGTCTACCAAGTTTGGGGGCCAAAACACCTTCCAAAAAAATTTTAAAAAATCCCGAATCGTAAAAACTTTTGAAAATCATGAAAAATAGAAAATAAGTCATCTTGCCATGAAACTTCACATGAAGGCTTAAGGGACCATTGTATGAATTTACAAGCCATAAAAATGGCATTGGCACATAGAAATATGAAGATGTGCCTAAACTCACCTACCACCGTATCGATCCACGGCTTGCGCATCCCATCTCTCTGGCCGACGTAGTGCCCGCCTGCCCGCCCACCCGTTCATTTCGTCGATTGGCTTAGGCATACAGAGTTCATTCCCAGTCTAAGATCAGACCAGACCGAGGGTTGAGGCAGCACATGCTTGGCTCGAGCATGTGTTGGTGTCATATTTTTCTCCGTCGGGGCACCATCGTCGGAGCATCGCCGGAGAACCTGACCGGCGGCATTGGGGTTCTGACGATCGGGGGGGCCGGGGGGGTGTGCGCACATGATGTGCAATGGGTGCTGTTACTTGGCCCTTATATTGGCCCCTATCACTCAACAAACCTCGAGAACTCACACCCCCTTAAAGAGCATTTGAGATTTTACAGGTTTGCTGCCAGTAGCCATTAAAGTGTCTGAAATGGGGACACTTTTTTCAAATGGTCACAAAATCTTGTACACTTCGAGTTTTTAGCTGAATTGTTTTATGCATGTCAAAAAAAATACAAGGATCACGTCTACCCTTTTTGGGACCAAAACTCTTTCCGGAAAAATTTTAAAAAATCTCGAACCATAAAAAGTTTCAAAAATCGTGAAAAATAGAAAACAAGTCGTCTTGCCATAAAACTTCACATGAAGGCTTAAGGGACCATTGTATGAATTTACAAGCCATAAAAATGGCATTGGCACACAGAAATATGAAGATGTACCTAAACGCACCTACCACCGTATCGATCCACGGCTTGCGCATCCCGTCTCTCTGGCTGGCATAGTGCCCGCCTGCCTGCCCGCCCGTTCGTTTCATCGGTTGGCTTAGGCATACTGAGTTCATTCCCAGTCTAAGATCGGACCAGACCGAGGGTTGAGACAGCACATGCTGGGCTCGAGCATGTGTTGGTGTCGTATTTTTCTCCGCCAGGGCACCATCGTCGGAGCATCGTCGGAGAACCTGACCGACGGCATTAGGGTTCCGACGATCGGGGGGGCCGGGGGGTGTGCGCACATGATGTGCAATGGGTGCTAGTACTTGGCCCTTATATTGGCCCCTATTCCTCAACAAACCTCGAGAACTCACACCCCCTTAAAGAGCATTTGAGATTTTACAGGTTTGCTGCCAGTAGCCATTAAAGTGTCTGAAATGGGGACACTTTTTTCAAATAGTCACAAAATCTTGTACACTTCGAGTTTTTAGCTGAATTGTTTTGTGCATGCCAAAAAAAATACAAGGATCACGTCTACCAAGTTTGGGACCAAAACTCCATCCTGAAAAATTTTAAAAAATCTCGAACCGTAAAAAGTTTCAAAAATCATGAAAAATAGAAAACGAGTCGTCTTGCCATAAAACTTCACGTGAAGGCTTAAGGGACCATTGTATGAATTTACAAGCCATAAAAATGGTATTGGCACGCAGAAATATGAAGATGTGCCTGAACGCACCTACCACCGTATTGATCCACGGCTTGCGCATCTCGTCTCTTTGGCCGACGTACTGCCCGCCCGCCCGCCCGCTTGTTTCATCGGTTGGCTTAGGCATACAGAGTTCATTCCCAGTCTAAGATTGGACCGGATCGAGGGTTACGGTAGCAGGATCGGCAGCACGCAGAGGGGGACCCGGTCGATCCCCGGCTTGCGCATCCCACCTCTCTGGCAGGCTGAGCACCCGCACGCTCATTTCGTGGGTTGACTTAGGCATACGGAGTTCATTCGCAGTCTATGCATACAGAGTTCATTCCCAGTCTAAGATCAGACCAGACCGAGGGTTACGACAGCACATGCTGGGCTCGGGCATGTGTTGGTGCCATATTTTTCTTCACCGGGGCACCATCGTCAGAGCATCGACGGAGAACCTGACCGGTGGCATTGGGGTTCCGACGACCGGGGGGGCTGGGGGGTGTGCGCACATGATGTGCGATGGGTGCTAGGTACGTGGCCCTTATATTGGCCCCCTATCCCTCATCAAACCTCGAGAACTCACACCCCCTTAAAGAGCATTTGAGATTTTACAGGTTTGATGCCAGTAGCCATTAAAGTGTTTGAAATGGGGCACTTTTTTCAAATGGTCACAAAATCTTGTACACTTCGAGTTTTTGGCTGAATTTTTTATGCATGCCAACAAAAATACAAGGATCACGTCTACCAAGGTTAGGGCTGAAACTCCTTCCGAAAAAATTTTAAAAAATCTCGGACCGTAAAAAGTTTTGAAAATCGTGAAAAATAGAAAACGAGTCGTCTTGCCATGAAACTTCACCAGAAGGCTTAAGGGACCATTGTATGAATTCAAAAGCCGTAAAAATGGCATTGGCACATAGAAATATGAAGATGTGCCCAAACCCACCTACCACCCTATCGATCCACGGCTTGTGCATCCCGTCACTCTGGCCGACGTAGTGCCCGCCCGCCCGCCCGTCCGCTCGTTTCGTCGGTTGGCTTAGGCATACGGAGTTCATTCGTAGTCTAAGATCAGACTGGACTGATGGTTGCCGTAGCAGGATCAGCAACACATAGAGAGGGACCCGACCGATCCCTGGCTTGCGCATCCCGCCCCTCTGGTTGGCTGAGCACCCGCACCCTCGTTTCGTGGGTTTACTTAGGCATACGGAGTTCATTCCCAGTCTAAGCATACGGAGTTCATTCCCAGTCTAAGATCGGACCAGATCGAGGGTTACGGTAGCACATGCTGGGCTCGGGCATGTGTTGGTGCCGCATTTTTCTTCACCAGGGCACCTTCGCCGGAGCATCACCGGAGAACCTGACCGACAGCATTGATGGTTCCGATGATTGGGGGGGCCGGGGGAGTGTGCGCACATGATGTGCGATGGGTGCTGGTACTTGGCCCTTATATTGGCCCCCTATCCCTCATCAAACCTCGAGAACTCACACCCCCTTAAAGAGCATTTGAGATTTTACAGGTTTGTTGCCAGTAGCCATTAAAGTGTCTGAATGGGGACACTTTTTTCAAATGGTCACAAAATCTTGTACACTTCGAGTTTTTAGCTGAATGTTTTTGTGCATGCCAACAAAATACACAAGGATCACATCTACCAAGTTTGGGGCCAAAACTCCATCCGAAAAAATTTTAAAAGATCTTGAACCACAAAAAGTTTCAAAACCCTATCGATCCACGGCTTGCGCATCCCGTCTCTCTGGCTGGCGCAGTGCCCGCCCGCTCGTTTCGTCGGTTGGCTTAGGCATACGAAGTTCATTCCCAGTCTAAGATCAGACCAGACCGAGGGTTGCGGCAGCAGGATCGGCAGCACGTAGAGGGGGATCCTATCGATCCCCGGCTTGTGCATCCCGCCCCTCTAGCCGACTGAGCGCCCGTACGCTCGTTTCGTGGGTTGACTTAGGCATATAGAGTTCATTCCCAGTCTAAGCATACGGAGTTCATTCCAAGTCTAAGATCAAACCGGACCGAGGGTTGCGGTAGCACATGCTGGGCTCGGGCATGTGTTGGTGCCGCATTTTTCTTCACCAGGGCACCATCACCGGAGCATCGCTGGAGAACTTGATCGGCGGCATTGGGGTTCTGGCGATCGGGGGGGCCGAGGGGGGTGTGCGCACATGATGTGCGATGGGTGCTAGTACTTGGCCCTTATATTGGCCCGCTATCCCTCCTCAAACCTCGAGAAATAACACCCCCTTAAAGAGCATTTGAGATTTTACAGGTTTACTGCCAGTAGCCATTAAAGTGTCTGAAGTCGGGACACTTTTTTCAAATGGTCACAAAATCTTGTACACTTCGAGTTTTTAGCTGAATTTTTTTATGCATGCCAACAAAAATAGAAGGATACGTCTACCAAGTTTGGGGCCAAAACTCCTTCCAAAAAAATTTTAAAAAATCCCAAACCGTAAATAGTTTTAAAAATTGTGAAAACTAGAAAACGAGTCGTCTTGCCATGAAACTTCACGTGAAGGCTTAAAGGACCATTTTATGAATTTACAAGCCATAAAAATGGCATTGGCACGTAGAAATATGAAGATGTGCCTAAACCCACCTACCACCATATCGATCCACGGCTTGCGCATCCCGTCTCTATGGCCGGCATAGTGCCCGCCCGCCCGCCTGCTCGATCGTTTCATTGGTTGGCTTAGGTATACGGAGTTCATTCCCAGTCTAGGATCGAACCAGACCGAGGGTTACGGTAGTAGGATCGGCAGCACGCAGAGGGGGATCCCGTCGATCCCCGGCTTGCGCATCCCACCACTCTAGCCGGCTGAGCACCCGCACGCTCGTTTCGTGGGTTAACTTAGGCATACGGAGTTCATTCCTAGTCTAAGCATACGGAGTTCATTCCAGTCTAAGATCGGATCAGACCGAGGGTTGCGGCAGCACATGCTAGGCTCAGGCATGTGCTGGTGCCGCATTTTTCTTCGTCGGGGGACCATCGTCGGAGAACTTGACCGGCGGCATTGGGGTTCCAGCAATCGGGGGGGCCGGTGGTGGTGTGCGCACATGATGTGGGATGGGTGCTAGTACTTGGCCCTTATCTTGGCCTTTTAACCCTATCAAACCTTGAGAACTCACACCCCCTTAAAGAGCATTTGAGATTTTACAGGTTTGCTGCCACTAGCCATTAAAGTGTCTGGAATGGGGACACTTTTTTCAAATGGTCACAAAATCTTGTACACTTCGAGTTTTTAGCTGAATTGTTTTGTGCTTGCCAACAAAAATACAAGGATCACGTCTACCAGGTTTGGGGCCAAAACAACTTCGAAAAAAATTAAAAAAAATCCTGAACTGCAAAAAGTTTCAAAAATCGTGAAAAATAGACAACGAGTCGTCTTGCCATGAAACTTCACGTGAAGGCTTAAGGGACCATTGTATGAATTTACAAGCCATAAAAATGGCATTGGCATGCAGAAATATGAAGATGTCCTCAACCCACCTACCCCCTTAAAGAGCATCACGTCTACCAAGTTTGGGACAAAAACTCCTTTCGAAAAAATTTTAGAAAATCCCGAACTGCAAAAAGTTTCAAAAATTGTGAAAAATAGAAAATGAGTCGTCTTGCCATGAAACTTCACGTGAAGGCTTAAAGGACCATTGTATGAATTTACAAGCCGTAAAAATGGCATTGGCACGTAGAAATATGAAGATGTGCCTAAACCCACCTACCACCATATCGATCCACGGCTTGCGCATCCCATCTCTCTGGCCGGCGTAGTGCCCGCCTGCCCGCTCGTTTCATCGGTGGGTTAGGCATACGGAGTTCATTCCCAGTCTAAGATCGAACCGGACTGAGGGTTGCGGCAGTAGGATCGGCAGCACGCAAAGGAGGACCTGACCTATCCCCAGCTTGCTCATCCCGCCCCTCTGGCTGGATGACCACCCGCACGCTCGTTTCGTGCGTTGACTTAGGCATACGGAGTTCATTCCCAGTCTAAGCATACGGAGCTAATTCCCAGTCTAAGATCAGACTAGACCGAGCATTGCAGCAGCACATGCTGGGCTCAGGCATGTGCTGCTGCCGCATTTTTCTTCGTCGGGGCACCAACGTCGAAGCATCGCCGAAGAACCTGACCGGTGGCATTGGGATTTCGGTGATCGGGGGGCCAGGGGGTTTGTGCACATGATGAGCGATGGATGCTGGTACTTGGCCCTTATATTGGCCCCCTATCTCTCATCAAACCTCGAGAACTCACACTCCCTTAAAGAGCATTTGAGATTTTACAAGTTTGCTGCCAGTAGCCATTAAAGTGTCTGAAATGGGGACACTTTTTTCAAATGGTTACAAAATCTTGTACACTTTGGGTTTTTAGCTGAATTTTTTGGTGCATGCCAAAAAAAATACAAGGATCACGTCTGCCAAGTTTGGGGCCAAAAATCCTTCCGAAAAAATTTTAAAAAATCCCAAACCGCAAAAAGTTTCAAAAATCATGAAAATTAAAAAACCAGTCGTCTTGCCATGAAACTTCACGTGAGGGCTTAAGGGACCATTGTATGAATTTACAAGCCATAAAAATGGCATTCGCATGGTGAAATATGAAGATGTACCTAAACCCACCTACCACCCTATCGATCCACGGCTTGCGCATCCCGTCTCTCTGGCCGACGTAGTGCCCGCTCGCCCGCCCACCCATTCGTTTCGTCGGTTGGCTTAGGCATACAGAGTTCATTCCCAATCTAAGATGGAACCAAGGGTTGCGGCAGCACATGCTGCACTCGGGCATGTGCTGGTGCCGCACTTTTCTTCACCGAGGCACCATCGTCGGAGCATCATCGGAGAACCTGACCGACGACATTAGGGTTCCGACGATCGGGGGGGCCGGGGGGGTATGCGAAGGGTGCTAGTACTTGGCCCTTATATTGGGCTCCTATCCCTCATCAAACCTCAAGAACTCACACACCCTTAAAGAGCATTTGAGATTTTACAGGTTCGCTGCCAGTAGCCATTAAAGTGTCCGAAATGGGGAACGTTTTTCGAATGGTCACAAAATCTTGTACACATCAAGTTTTTAGCTGAATTTTTTTATGCACGCCAACAAAAATACAAGGATCACGTCTACCAAGTTTGGACCCAAAACTCCTTCCGAAAAAATTTTAAAAAATCTCGAACCGCAAAAAGTTTTAAAAATCGTGAAAAATAGAAAACAAGTCGTCTTGCCATGAAACTTCACGTGAAGGCTTAAGGGACCATTGTATGAATTTACAAGCCATAAAAATGGCATTGGCATACAGAAATATGAAGATGTGCCTAAACCCACCTACCACCCTATCGATCCACAGCTTGCGCATCCCGTCTCTCTGGCCGGCGTAGTGCCCAACCGCCTGTCTGCCAGCTCGTTTCGTCGGTTGGCTTAGGCATACGGAGTTCATTCCCAGTCTAAAATTGGATCAGACCGAGGGTTGTGACAGCAGGATCAGCAGCACATAGAGGGGGACCCGGTCGATCCCCGGCCTGCGCATCCTGCCCCTCTGGCCGGCTGAGCACCCGCACGCTCATTTCGTGGGTTGACTTAGGCATACGGAGTTCATTCCCAGTCTAAGATCGGATAGACCGAGGGTTGCGGCTGCACATGCTGGGCTCCGGCATGTGTTGGTGCTGCATTTTTCATCATCGGGGCACCATCGCCAGAGCATCGTCGGAGAACTTGACCGGTGGCATTGGGGTTCCGACGATCGGGGGGCCAGGGGGTGTGCGCACATGATGTGCGATGGGTGCTGGTACTTGGCCATTATATTGGCCCCCTATCCCTCATCAAACCTCAAGAACTCACACCCTCTTAAAGAGCATTTGAGATTTTACAGGTTTGCTACCAGTAGCCATTAAAGTGTCTGAAATGGGGACACTTTTTTCAAATGGTCACAAAATCTTGTACACTTCGAGTTTTTAGCTGAATTTTTTTGCACATGGCAACAAAAATACAAGGATCACGTCTACCAAGTTTGGGGCCAAAACGCCTTCCGAAAAAATTTTAAAAAATCCCGAACCGTAAAAAGTTTCAAAAATCATGAAAAATAGAAAACGAGTCGTCTTGCCATGAAACTTCACGTGAAGGCTTAAGGGACCATTGTATGAATTTACAAGCCATAAAAATGGCATTGGCATGCAGAAATATGAAGATGTGCCTAAACCCACCTACCACCCTATCGATCCACGACTTACGTATCCCGTCTCTCTGGCCGGCGTAGTGCTCGCCCACCCGCCCGCCTGCTCGTTTCGTCGGTTTGCTTAGGCATACGGAGTTCATTCCCAGTCTAAGATTGGACTAGACCGACGGTTGCGGCAGCAGGATCGGCAGCACACAAGGGGGACCCGGCCGATCCTCGGCTTGCGCATCCCGCCCCTTTGGCCGGCAGAGCACCCACACGCTCGTTTCGTGGGTTGACTTAGGCATACGGAGTTCATTCCAAGTCTAAGCATACGGAGTTCATTCCCAGTCTAAGATCGAACCGGACCAAGGGTTGCAACAGCACATGCTGGGCTCGGGCATGTGTTGGTGTTGCATTTTTCTTCGTCGGGGCACCATCGTCGGAGCATCACCGGAGAACCTGACCAGCGGCATTGGGGTTCCGACGATCGGGGGGGCCGGGGGGTGTGCGCACATGATTTGCGGTGGGTGCTTGTACTGGGCCCTTATATTGGCCCCCTATCCCTCATCAAACCTCGAGAACTCACACCCCCTTAAAGAGCATTTGAGATTTTACAGGTTTGCTGCCAGTAACCATTAAAGTGTCTGAAATGGTGACACTTTTTTCAAATGGTCACAAAATCTTGTACACTTCGAGTTTTTAGCTGAATTTTTTTGTGCATACCAACAAAAATACAAGGATCACGTCTACCAAGTTTGGGGCCAAAACTCCTTCCGAAAAAATTTTAAAAAATCCCCAATCGCAAAAAGTTTTGAAGATCGTGAAAAATGGAAAACAAGCCATCTTGCCATGAAACTTCTTGTGAAGTCTTAAGGGACCATTGTATGAATTTACAAGCCATAAAAATGGCATTGGCATACAGAAATATGAAGATATGCCTAAACCCACCTACCACCCTATCGATCCACGGCTTGCGCATCCCGTCTCTCTGGCCGGCGTAGTGCCCGCCCGCTCGTTTCGTCGGTTGGCATAGGCATATGGAGTTCATTCCCAATCTAAGATCGGACTGGACCAAGTGTTGTGGCAGCAAGATCAACAGCATGCAGAGGGGGACCCCATCGATCCCCGGCTTATGCATCCCACCCCTCTGGCCGGCTGAGCGCCCACACGCTCATTTCGTGGGTTGACTTAGGCATACGGAGTTCATTCCCAGTCTAAGCATACGGAGTTCATTCCCAATCTAAGATCGGACCGGACCGAGGGTTGCGGCAGCACATGCTGGGCTCGAGCATGTGCTGGTGCTGCATTTTTCTTAGCCGGGGCACCGTCGTCGGAGCATCATTGGAGAACCTGACTGGCGGCTTTGGGGTTCCGACGATCGGGGGGCCGGGGGGTGTGCGCACATGATGTGAGATGGGTGCTGGTACTTGGCCCTTATATTGGCCACCTATCCCTCATCAAACCTTGAGAACTCACACCCCCTTAAAGAGCATTTGAGATTTTACAGGTCTGTTGCCAGTAGCCATTAAAGTGTCTGAAATGGGGACACTTTTTTCGAATGGTCACAAAATCTTGTACACTTCGAGTTTTTAGCTAAATTTTTTTGTGCATGCCAAAAAAAATAAAAGGATCACATCTACCAAGTTTGGGGCCAAAACTCCTTCCGAAAAAATTTTAAAAAAATCCTGAACCACAAAAAGTTTCAAAAATCGTGAAAAATAGAAAATGAGTCGTCTTGCCATGAAACTTCACGTGAAGGCTTAAGGGACCGTTGTATGAATTTACAAGCCATAAAAATGGCATTGGCATGCAGAAATATGAAGATGTGCCTAAACCCACCTACCACCCTATCGATCCATTACTTGCGCATCCCGTCTCTCTGGCCGGCATAGTGCCCGCCCGCTCATTTCATCATTTGGCTTAGGCATACGGAGTTCATTCCCAGTCTAAGATCAGACCAGACTGAGGGTTGTAGTAGCAGGATTGGCAGCACGCAGAGGGGGACCCGGTCGATACCCGACTTGCACATCCCGCCACTCTGGCCGGCTGAGCACCCGTACGCTCGTTTAGTGGGTTGACTTAGGCATACAGAGTTCATTCCCAATCTAAGCATACGGAGTTCATTCCCAATCTAAGATTGGACTGGACCAAGGATTTTGACAGCACATGCTGGGCTCAGGCATGTGTTGGTGCCGTATTTTTCTTCGTCGGGGCACCATCGCCGGAGCATCACCGGAGAACGTAACCGGCGACATTGGGGTTCCGACGATCGGGGGGGCCGGGGGGTGTGTGCACATGATGTGCGATGGGTGCTGGTACTTGGCCCTTATATTGGCTCCCTATCTCTCATCAAACCTTGAGAACTCAGACCCCCTTAAAGAGCATTTGAGATTTTACAAGTTTGCTGCCAGTAGCCATTAAAGTGTCTCAAATGGGGACACTTTTTTCAAATGGTCACAAAATCTTGTACACTTCGAGTTTTTAGCTGAATTTTTTTGTGCATTCCAAAAAAAATACAAGGCTCACGTCTACCAAGTTTGGGGCCAAAACTCCTTACAAGAAAATTTTAAAAAATCCCAAACCGCAAAAAGGTTTGGAAATCATAAAAAATAGAAAACGAGTCGTCTTGCCATGAAACTTCACATGGAGGCTTAAGGGACCATTGTATGAATTTACAAGCCATAAAAATGGCATTGGAACGTAGAAATATGAAGATGCACCTAAACCCACCTACCACCCTATCGATCCACAGCTTGCGCATCCCATCTCTCTGGCCGGCGTAGTGCCCAGCTGCCCGTCCGCCCGCTCATTTCGTCAGTTGGCTTAGGCATACGGAGTTCATTCCCAGTCTAAGATCAGACTAGATCAAAGGTTGAGGTAGCAAGATCGGTAGCACGCAGAGGGGGACCCGACCGATCCTCGGCTTGCGCATCCTGCCCCTCTAGCCGGCTGAGCACCCGCGCGCTAATTTCGTGGGTTGACTTAGGCATACAGAGATCATTTCCAGTCTAAGCATATGGAGTTCATTCCCAGTCTAAGATCAGGCCGGACCAAGGGTTGCGGTAGCACATGCTGGGCTCGAGCATGTGCTGGTGCCGTATTTTTCTTCGTCGGGGCACCATCGCCAGTGCATCGTCGGAGAACCTAACCGACGGCATTAGGGTTTCGGCAATCGGGGGGGCCGAGGGGTGTGCGCACATGATGTGCGATGGGTGCTGGTACTTGGCCCTTATATTTGCCCCCTATCCCTCATCAAACCTTGAGACCTCACACCCCCTTAAAAAGCATTTGAGATTTTACAGGTTTGTTGACAGTAGCAATTAAAGTGTCTGAAATGGGGACACTTTTTTCAAATGGTCACAAAATCTTGTACACTTCAACTTTTTAGCTAAATTTCTTTGTGCATGCCAACAAAAATACAAGGATCTTGTCTACCAAGTTTGTAGACAAAACTCCTTCCGAAAAAATTTTAAAAAATCTCAAACCGCAAAAAGTTTAAAAAATCATGAAAAATAGAAAACGAGTCATCTTGCCATGAAACTTCACGTGAAGTCTTAAGGGACCATTGTATGAATTTACAAGCCATAAAAATGGCATTGGCATGGAGAAATATGAAGATGTGCCTAAACTCACCTACCACCCTATCGATCCACGGCTTGCGCATCCCGTCTCTCTGGCCGGCGTAGTGCCCGCCCACCCATCCGCCCGCTCGTTTCGTTAGTTGGCTTAGGCATACGGAGTTCATTCCTAGTCTAAGATCAGACCGAATCGAGGGTTGTGGTAGCAGGATCGACATCACGCAAAGGGGACCCGACCGATCCCCAGCTTGGACATCGCGCCCCTCCGACCGGCTGAGCGCCCGCACGCTCGTTTTGTGGGTTGACCTAGGCATACGAAGTTCATTCCCAGTCTAAGCATACGGAGTTTATTCCCAGTCTAAGATCGAACCGGACTGAGGGTTGCGGCAGCACATGCTGGGCTCGGGCATGTGCTGTTGCTGCATTTTTCTTCATCGGGGCACCTCGCCGGAGCATCGTCAGAGAACTTGACCGACGGCATTAGGGTTTCGACGATCGGGGGGCCGGGAGGGGTGTGCGCACATGATGTGTGATGGGTGCTGGTACTAGGCCCTTATATTGGCCCCCTATCCCTCATCAAACCTGAAGAACTCACACCCCCTTAAGGAGCATTTGAGATTCTATAGGTTTGCTGCCAGTAGCCATTAAAGTGTCTGAAATGGGGACACTTTTTTCAAATGGTCACAAAATCTTGTACACTTCGAGTTTCTAGCTGAATTTTTTTGTGCATGCCAACAAAAATACAAGGATCACGTCTACCAAGTTTGGGCCAAAACTCCTTCTGAAAAAATTTTAAAAAATCCCGAACCGTAAAAAGTTCCAAAAATAGTGAAAAATAGAAAACGAGTCGTCTTGCCATGAAACTTCACGTGAAGGCTTAAAGGACCATTGTATGAATTTACAAGCCATAAAAATGGCATTGGCACATAGAAATATGAAGATGTGCCTAAACCCACCTACCACCCTATCGATCCACGGCTTGCGCATCCCGTCTCTTTGGCCGGCGTAGTGCCTGCCCACCCGCCCGCTCATTTCGTCGGTTGGCTTAGGCATACGGAGTTCATTCCCAATCTAAGATCAGACCGAGGGTTGCGGCAGCACATGCTGCACTCGAGCATGTGCTGGTACCGCACTTTTCTTCACCGGGGCACCATCGTCGGAGCATCGTCGGAGAACCTGACTGGCGACATTAGGGTTCCGACGATCGGGGGGGCTGGGGGGTATGCGATGGGTGCTGGTACTTGGCCCTTATATTGGCCCCCTATCCCTCATCAAACCTCGAGAACTCACACCCCCTTAAAGAGCATTTGAGATTTTACAGGTTTGCTGCCAGTAGCCATTAAAGTGTCCGAAATGGGGAACTTTTTTCAAATGGTCACAAAATCTTGTACACATCGAGTTTTTAGATGAATTTTTTTGTGCACACCAACAAAAATACAAGGATCACGTCTACCAAGTTTGGGCCCAAAACTCCTTCCGAAAAAATTTAAAAAAATCTCAAACCGTAAAAAGTTTTAAAAATCGTGAAAAATAGAAAACAAGTCGTTTTGCCATGAAACTGCACGTGAAGGCTTAAGGGACCATTGTATGAATTTACAAGCCATAAAAATGGCATTGGCACACAGAAATATGAAGATGTGCCTAAACCCACCTACCACCCTATCGATCCACGGCTTGCGCATCCCGTCTCTCTGGCCGGCATAGTGCCCGATCGCCCGTCTGCCCGTTCGTTTCGTCGGTTGGCTTAGGAATACAGAGTTCATTCCCAGTCTAAGATTGGATCAGACCGAGGGTTGCGACAGCAGGATCAGCAGCACATAGAGGGGGACCTGGCCGATCCCTGGCCTGCGCATCCCTTCCCTCTGGCCAGCTGAGCACCCGTACGCTCATTTCGTTGGTTGACTTAGGCATACGGAGTTCATTCCCAGTCTAAGATCGGACCAGACCGAGGGTTGTGGCTGCACATGATGGGCTCGGGCATGTGTTGGTGCTGCATTTTTCTTCATCGGGGCACCATCGCCAGAGCATCGTCGGAGAACTTGACCGGTGGCATTGGGGTTTCGACGATCGGGGGGGCTAGGGGGTGTGCGCACATGATGTGCGATGGGTGCTGGTACTTGGCCCTTATATTGGACCCCTATCCCTCATCAAACCTCGAGAACTCACACCCCCTTAAAGAGCATTTGAGATTTTACAGGTTTGCTACCAGTAGCCATTAAAGTGTCTGAAATGGGGACACTTTTTTCAAATGGTCACAAAATCTTGTACACTTCGAGTTTTTTGCTGAATCTTTTTGTGCATGCCAAAAAAAATACAAGGATCATGTCTATGAAGGTTGCGACAGCAGGATCAGCAGCACATAGAGGGGGACCTGGCCGATCCCTGGCCTGCGCATCCCTTCCCTCTGGCCAGCTGAGCACCCGTACGCTCATTTCGTTGGTTGACTTAGGCATACGGAGTTCATTCCCAGTCTAAGATCGGATCAGACCGAGGGTTGTGACAGCACATGCTGGGCTCGGGCATGTGTTGGTGTCGCATTTTTCTTCGTCGGGGCACCATCGCTGGAGCATCGCAAGAGAACCTGTCCGACGGCATTGGGGTTCCGACGATCGGGGGGCCGGGGGGTGTGCGCACATGATGTGTGATGGGTGCTGGTACTTGGCCCTTATATTGGCCCCCTATCTTTCATCAAACCTCGAGAACTCACACCCCCTTAAAGAGCATTTGAGATTTTACAGGCTTGCTGCCAGTAGCCATTAAAGTGTCTGAAATGGGGACACTTTTTTCAAATGGTCACAAAATCTTGTACTTTTCGAGTTTTTAGCTAAATTTTTTTGTGCATGCCCAAAAAAGTACAAGGATCACGTCTACCAAGTTTGGGGCCAAAACTGCAACCAAAAAAATTTTAACAAAATCCCGAACCGTAAAAAGTTTCAAAAATCATGAAAAATAAAAAACGAGTTGTCTTGCCATTAAACTTCACGTGAAGGCTTAAGGGGCCATTGTATGAATTTACAAGCCATAAAAATGGCATTGGCATGCAAAAATATGAAGATGTGCCTAAATCCACCTACCACGCTATTGATCCACGGCTTGCGATTCCGTCTCTCTGGCCGGCATAATGCCCGCCCGCCCACCCACTCATTTCGTCGGTTGGCTTAGGCATACGGAGTTCATTCCCAGTCTAAGATTGGACTGGACTGAGGGTTGCAGCAGCAAGATCGACAGCACACAAAGGGGGACCCGGCCGAACCTCGGCTTTCGCATCCCGCCCCTCTGGCCGACTGAGCACCCGCACGCTCGTTTCGTGGGTTGACTTAGGCATACAGAGTTCATTCCCAGTCTAAGCATACGGAGTTCATTCCCAGTCTAAGATCAGATCTGGCCGAAGGTTGTGATAGTGCATGCTGAGCTCGGGCATGTGTCGGTGTCGCATTTTTCTTCGTCGGGGCACCATCGTCGGAGCATTGCAGGAGAACCTGTCCGGCGGCTTTGGGGTTCCGGCGATCGGGGGGCCGGGGGGTGTGCGCACATGATGTGCAATGGGTGCTGGTACTTGGCCCTTATATTGGCCTCCTATCCCTCATCAAACCTTGAGAACTCACACCCCCTTAAGGAGCATTTGAGGTTTTACAGGTTTGCTGCCAGTAGCCATTAAAGTGTCTGAAATGGGGACACCTTTTTCAAATGGTCACAAAATCTTGTACACTTCGAGTTTTTAGCTGAATTTTTTTGTGCATGCCAAAAAAAATACAAGGATCATGTCTACCAAGTTTGGGTCCAAAACACCTTCCGAAAAAGTTTTAAAAAATCTCAAACCGCAAAAAGTTTCAAAAATCATGAAAAATAGAAAACGAGTTGTCTCGCCATGAAACTTCACGTGAAGGCTTAAGGGACCATTGTATGAATTTACAAGCCATAAAAATGGCATTGAAACGCAGAAATATGAAGATGTGCCTAAACCCACCTACCACCCTATCGATCCACGGCTTGCGCATCCCGTCTCTCTGGCCGGCGTAGTGCCTGCCCGCCCGTCCGCCCGCTCGTTTCATCGGTTGGCTTAGGCATACGGAGTTCATTCCCAGTCTAAGATTGGACCAGACCGAGGGTTGCGGCAGTAGGATCAGCAACACGTAGAGGGGGACCCGGCTGATCCCCGGCTTGCGAATCCCGCCCCTCTGGCCGGTTGAGCACCCGCACGCTCGTTTCGTGGGTTGACTTAGGCATACGGAGTTCATTCCCAGTCTAAGCATACGAAGTTCATTCCCAGTCTAAGATCGGACCAGACCAAGGGTTGCAACAGCACATGCTGGGCTCGGGCATGTGTTGGTGTCACATTTTTCTTCGTCGGGGCACCATCGTCGGAGCATCACCGGAGAACCTGACCGACGGCATTGGGGTTCCAGTGATCGGGGGGCCGGGGGGTGTGCGCACATGAATTGCGGTGGGTGGTGGTACTGGGCCCCTATATTGGTCCCCTATCCCTCATCAAACCTCGAGAACTCACACCCCCTTATCGAGCATTTGAGATTTTATAGGTTTGCTGCTAGTAACCATTAAAGTGTCTGAAATGCTGACACTTTTTTCAAATGGTCACAAAATCTTGTACACTTCGAGTTTTTTGCTGAATTTTTTTGTGCATGCCAACAAAAATACAAGGATCACATCTACCAAGTTTGGTTCCAAAATTCCTTCCAAAAAAATTTTAAAAAATCCCCAATCGTAAAAAGTTTTGAAGATCGTGAAAAATGGAAAACGAGTCGTCTTGCCATGAAACTTCATGTGAAGGCTTAAGGGACCATTGTATGAATTTACAAGCCATAAAAATGGCATTGGCATGCAGAAATATGAAGATGTGCCTAAACCCACCTACCACCCTATCGATCCACGGCTTGCGCATCCCGTCTCTCTGGTCGGCGTAGTACCCGCCAGCCCGCCCGCCCGCTCGTTTCGTCGGTTGGCTTAGGCATAAAGAGTTCATTCCTAGTCTAAGATCGGACCAGACCGAGGGTTGCGGCAGCAGGATCGGCAGCACGCAAAGGTGGACCCGATCGATCCCCGGCTTGCGCATCCCGCCCCTCTGGCCGGCTGAGCACCCGCACGCTCTTTTCATGGGTTGACTTAGGCATACGGAGTTCATTCTCAGTCTAAGCATACGGAGTTCATTCCCAGTCTAAGATCGGACCAGACCGAGGGTTGTGGCAGCACATGCTAGGCTTGGGCATGTGTTGGTGCCACATTTTTCTTCACCGGGTCGCCATCGCTAGGGCATCGCCGGAGAACCTGACTGGGGCATTGGGGTTCCGACGATTGGGGGGGCAGGGGGGTCTGCACACATGATGTGTGATGGGTGCTGGTACTTGGCCCTTATATTGGCCCCCTATCCCTCATCAAATCTCGAGAACTCACACCCCCTTAAAGAGTATTTGAGATTTTACAGGTTTACTGCCAGTAGCCATTAAAGTGTCTAAAATGGGGACACTTTTTTCAAATTGTCACAAAATCTTGTACACTTTGAGTTTTTAGCTGAATTGTTTTTTGCATGCCAAGAAAAATACAAGGATCACGGCTTCCAAGTTTGGGGCAAAAACTCCTTCCGAAAAAATTTAAAAAAATCTTGAGCCGTAAAATGTTTCAAAAATCGTGAAAAATAGAAAACGAGTCGTCTTGCCATGAAACTTCATGTGAAGGCTTAAGGGACCATTGTATGAATTTACAAGTGATAAAAATGGCATTGGCACATAGAAATATGAAGATGTGCCTAAACCCACCTACCACATTATCGATCCACGGCTTGCGCATCCCGTCTCTCTGGCCGGCATAATGCCTACCCGCCCGCCCGCCCGCTCGTTCCGTCGGTTGGCTTAGGCATACGGAGTTCATTCCCAGTCTAAGATCGAACCAGTCTGAGGGTTGCAGTAGTAGGATCAGCAGCACGCAGAGGTCGAGCCGACCGATCCCCGGCTAGCGCATCCTACCCCTCTGGCCGACTGAGCACCCGCACGCTCGTTTCGTGGGTTAACTTAGGCATACGGAGTTCACTCCCAGTCTAAGATCAGATCGGTCCAAGGGTTACAGTAGCACAAGCTGGGCTCGGGCATGTGTTGTGTCGCATTTTTCTTCACCCGGACATCATCGCCGGAGCATCACCGGAGAACCTGACTGGCGGCATTGGGGTTCCGATGATCGGGGGGCCATGGGGGGTGTGCGCACATGATTTGCGGTGGGTGCTGGTACTGGGCCCTTATATTGGCCCCCTATCCCTCATCAAACCTCGAGAACTCACACCCCCTTAAAAAGCATTTGAGATTTTACAGGTTTGCTGCCAGTAACCACTAATGGTCACAAAATCTTGTACACTTCGAGTTTTTAACTGAATTTGTTTGTGCATGCCAACAAAAATACAAGTATCACGTCTACCAAGTTTGGCGCCAAAACTCCTTTCGAAAAAATTTTAAAAAATCCCCAACCGTAAAAATTTCAAAAATCGTGAAAAATGGAAAATGAGTCGTCTTGCCATGAAACTTCACGTGAAGGCTTAAGGGACCATTGTATGAATTTACAAGCCATAAAAATGGCATTGGCATGCAAAAATATGAAGATGTGCCTAAACCCACCTACCACCTTATCGATCCACGGCTTGCGCATCCCGTCTCTCTGGCCGGCGTAGTGCCTGCCCGCCCGCCCGCCCGTTCGTTTCATCGGTTGGCTTAGGCATACAGAGTTCATTCCTAGTCTAAGATCAGACTAGATCGAAGGTTGCAGCAGTAGGGTTTAGTGCACACAGAGGTCGAGCGGACCGATCCTCGGCTTGCGCATCCCGCCCCTTTGGTCGATTGAGCACCCGCACGCTCGTTTTATGGGTTAACTTAGGCATACGGAGTTCATTCCTAGTCTAAGATCAGATCGGTCCAAGGGTTGCAGTAGCACATACTGGGCTCGGGCATGTGTTGGTGTCGCATTTTTCTTCACCGGGGCACCATCGTCGGAGCATCACCGGAGAACCTGATTGGCGACATTCGGGTTCCGGCGATCGGGGGGCCGGGGGGTGTGCGCACATGACGTGCGATGGGTGCTGGTCCTTGGCCCTTATATTGACCCCCTATCCCTCATCAAACCTTCAGAACCCACACCCCCTTAAAGAGCATTTGAAATTTTACAGGTTTGCTGCCAGTAGCCATTAAAGTGTCTGAAATGGGGACACTTTTTTCAAATGGTCACAAAATCTTGTACACTTCTAGTTTTTAGCTGAAATTTTTTATGCATGCCAACAAAAATACAAGGATCATGTCTACCAAGTTTGGGCTAAAACTCCTTTCGAAAAAATTTTAAAAAATCTTGATCCGCAAAAAGTTTCAAAAATCATGAAAAATAGAAAACGAGTCGTCTTGCCATGAAACTTCTTGTGAATGCTTAAAGGACCATTGCTTGAATTTACAAGCCATAAAAATGGCATTGGCAGGCAGAAATATGAAGATGTGCCTAAACCCACCTACCACCCTACCAATCCACGGCTTGCGCATCCCGTCTCTCTGGCCGGCATAGTGCCCACCCACCCGCCCCGTTCCGTCGGTTGGCTTAGGCATACGGAGTTCATTCCCAGTCTAAGATCGGACTAGACCGACGGTCATGGCAGTAGGATCGGTAGCACACAAAGGTGGACCCGACCGATCCTCGGCTTGCGCACCCGCCCCTTTGGCCAGCTGAGCTCCCGCATGCTCATTTCATGGGTTGACTTAGGCATACGAAGTTCATTCCCAATCTAAGCAAACTGAGTTCTTTCCCAATCTAGGATTGGATCGGACCAAGGGTTGTGGCAGCACATGCTGGGCTCGAGCATGTGTTGGTGTTGCATTTTTCTTCGTCGAGGCACCATCGCCGGAGCATCGCCGGAGAACCTAACCGGCGATATTGGGGTTCCGACGATTGGGGGGCCGGGGGGTTTGCGCACATGATGTGCAATTGGTGCTGGTACTTGGCCCTTATATTGGCCCCCTATCCCTCATCAAACCTTGAGAACTCACACCCCCTTAAAGAGCATTTGAGATTTTACAAGTTTGCTGCCAGTAGCCATTAAAGTGTCTGAAATGGGGACACTTTTTTCAAATGGTCACAAAATCTTGTACACTTCGAGTTTTTAGCTGAAATTTTTTATGCATGCCAACAAAAATACAAGGATCATGTCTACCATGTTTGGGCTAAAACTCCTTTCAAAAAAATTTTAAAAAATCTTGAACCGCAAAAAGTTTCAAAAATCATGAAAAATAGAAAATGAGTCATCTTGCCATGAAACTTCTTGTGAAGGCTTAAGGGACCATTGTATGAATTTACAAGCCATAAAAATGGCATTCGCAGGCAGAAATATGAAGATGTGCCTAAACCCACCTACCACCCTATCGATCCACGGCTTGCACATCCCGTCTCTCTGGCCGATGTAGTGCCCGCCCCACCCGTCCGCCCGTCGATGGTGCCCCGTCGCGGGTGGGAGGGACTACGCCGGACAGAGAAGACGGGATACGCAAGCCGTGGATCGATAGGGTGGTAGGTGGGTTTAGGACATCTTCATATTTCTATGTGCTAAATTGCCATTTTTATGGCTGTAAATGCATACAATGGTCCCTTAAGCGTTCACGTGAAGTTTCATGCAAGACGACTCGTTTCTATTTTTCATGATTTTTGAAACTTTTTACGGTTCGAGATTTTTTTAAAATTTTTTCGGAGGAGTTTTGGCCCTAAACTTGGTAGACATGATCCTTGCATTTTTGTTGGCATGCACAAAAAACTTCAGCTAAAAACTAGAAGTGTACAAGATTTTGTGACCATTTGAAAAAAGTGTCCCCATTTCAGACACTTTAATGGCTACTGGTAGCAAACCTGTAAAATCTCAAATGCTCTTAAGAGGGTGTGAGTTCTCAAG